>CAKAOH010020378.1:0-22207 GCA_916701665.1 Sebastiscus tertius | reverse complement strand
TTTAAATAGAAGGAAGTATAAAAATAGGAGCAGTATATACAGTATTGACAATAAGCAGACTATTAACAAAATTGCACAAGTTGAAAATGATATTGCACAGTGAGAATGAATGAATGAATGAATGAATGAAATTCCACCTGAAAATATCAGGTTATTGTCAGTTTTTGGTGTGTAAGTGGTCTACTGGTAGCAGTGCTGGTTGTGGAGTCTGACAGCTGCATAGACATAAGAATTTGTATGTATATAGTACATGTAGCCTCAAGAAAGAATGAGATGCAAAACTTGGTTGGAATTAGATTAAGAATTAAGATTATACCTTTTATAGCATACAGGTTATCTACCACAATATATAAAAAGCATGCACAGTCTGTTAAAGTGTGCTTAAAGTATTGTTTCAAAACATGATACTAACTTTTCATAATAATGTTGTGAAAATGTTCTATCCTGTGTGTTCTTCATGTAAGAGAAGTGGGAATGAATGAATGAATGAATGAATGAATGAATGAATGAAATGAAGTTAACAGACAGACCAAGTTAGATGACGTCAGAACACATTGGTGCTGAATAACATGACCAACAGTTTGACAGACAGCTAATCGTCCGTTACCAACGTTACCAGACGTTACGTTACCAACGTTACCAGACGTTTAGCTAGCTAGCTTAATTTGGTAACCGTCAGTTTTCAAAACGATAACCGTTAGTTTGTCAAACTTAGCCGTTTGACTAATAAACTAGTTAATGTTAACTTTAATACAAAGTTATTAGTTAGTTACCTGCTGGATAACAGCATTGTCAGGCTGAGTCAGCTGTGAGAGGATTTTCTCAAGTTCTTCTGCCATTTCAGTAGCTTTCAGAGTTTACCAGCTTCAGTTAGCCTGTTAATCGACCGTTAACCGTTAATATGTCTAATATATAGTTAGTTACTGGGCAACGAGTTGTCCTGTCGAGGTGTGGTGTCCACCAAAATGTCCCAAAGTATGTTACAGCTGTCAGATATGTAAACAGAGCCTCCAGGAGCAGGTCTAACCGAGTTTAACAGCGAAATTGAGCGTTAAAAAGAGTCGGATAGTTGTCGACACCGAGAAGACGAGTAGTGACGGATTCAAGCTCTGCAGCTCTGTCTGGACCGTTAGAGCTTCAACTGCCAGCACGCGGGGCAGAACCGGCCAGGAGTTCCATGTGAGTTCAGTTAAAGGGGACCTACGTCATCAATCAGTTTGCATCCAGTCTGATAGAAACAAACAGCGCCTCCAGCTGGACAGGAGGGCATGGTGCAACTAATAGGAATTTTCAAGATTCAAGATTCAAGAGTTTTATTTGCCATTTGCACCTAAGTACATTGTGTCAAAGAGTCAAATTTAAGAAAGGAAAAAAGGTAGAAAAGGCACAAGGTAATTACAGTACAAAATAAGTATCACATTCAACTCAACACAATAAATAAATAAATTATTAAAATGTAAAGCGCCCTCAGTGTAGTCAATAAATAAACTAAATTACCCTCTGCATAGGAACGATACCCTCAGAATACAAATATACAGTATATATTATATATGCTCCATGACCATGTTAAAAGAACATCTAACTCTCAAAAATATTTAAAAAAATAAATAATTAATATATTTCAGACAATTAGGAAGACAGCATGTTGCACAGCATTACAGTCCGTTCAGTTCAGGCGTACTGTGTGTCAATAGTGGTATGGAGGCGAGGTGAGGTGTGGGGTATTTGTGTCCCTCTTTAACGTCCTTTGCCACCAGTCTTATTGTAGCTGGGAAGAAGCTATTGTGAAAGCGTGCTCTGTGAGTGGAGATGCTCTCTGGCTTGTGGCGCCTCAGGCTGTTTTGAGGTATACTACTGTGCTTTAGTGTTTTAATTTAATGCTACATTATATTTCTACTCCACTACATTTAAACCCCTGACTTTACTGTCTTTCAGAGGCTGTAGCAGGCTACGTTTTAGAGTGAAGGTCCAGATCAATTAAGTACATTCGTGGAATGAAATTTGCAATGTGCAATACTCTTGGCACTTTATTATATTTATTCCTCTACTCTTTTATCTCGTCTTGTTTTTATTCTTGTATTTATTGCAAATATTTTAAGTAAAATATCTTGTACTTTTATTGATCTGCACCTCCCCATATGCCACCTACTGTGTTCCCTCTGTCATTGATGATTGTGCAGGATGAATGTGTGCATGTCTCAGTGCACTGCAGAAACTGAATTGCCCTTCGGGGATAAATAAAGCTATCTGTATCTGTATCTGATATCAGGAGATGGATAAATAATGCTCTAAATTTTGGCGAAGAAAAACTTGACCTCTGACCTCAAGATATGTGAATGAAAATGGCTTCTATGGGTACCCACAAGTCTCCACTTTACAGACATGCCCACTTTGTGATAATCACATGCAGTTTTTTGCAAAAAATATACAGTTTTTTGCATGCAGTATAAATGTGTAATTTTCGCCTATTCTAAAAAATGATGTTTGAATATTTCTGCATACAGGGGTCCCTAGTGTAAAACACCTCTCTAGGTAGGGGGGGACAAAGGAGGACGGTCTGCAGGACAGATAATAATGGGTCCTAATAATGCACTTTCATAGACTATGCTACTGGAGTTACCCTGCACTATACTCATTCTTAACAGTGTCTTCTGCACTATATTCACTATAATGATAAAAAATAAGATGCAACTTTGAAACTTCCATACACTATATAAAGTAGTTAAAATGTGTCTTAATTTGACTAGCTACCACATTAAAGTGACATTTAGGAACATTTAGCAGATAATACTTTTACTTAAGTCAAATTTTGAGTGCTGGACTTTTAGTCGCAATCAAGTATTTTTATATTGTGGTGTTTACTACTTTTACTTAGGTAAAGGGCCTGAATAGTACTTCCACTACCACTGACTTATATAACCCAGTTGCTGATAAAACCCAGTTGCTGATAAAACCCAGTTGCTGATAAAACTACTGAGAAGGATTGCATTGAAAGTCCCTTTTGGTTGCAAATGTGAGAAGGTAGTCACATCATTTGCACACCTTTCAGACAACAAAAGAGATACTCATGGTCTTGTACTTCACACCCAAAACCCCCACTACTGACTCAACGTCACTGAATAATCTGCACTATACAAGAAAGGAACACTGAGTAAGTAATCATGTAACTTGTAACTTGAGGACAGCAAGAGGTCTAATTCAGCATCAGTTTGTTGGATATAACGCCTACCGGTTAATCAGTATTTACTTTTATAGATTTATTACAGGAGGGTAAGAAAATCTTCCAAGGTTTATGTAGCAGCAAAACAAAACATGCAGACAAACCATAATTGATTAAAACTATCATTTATAAATGTAAGGATACCACACCCTTTTTTCACAGTAGCAGTGCCTCACAAATATACTTGCAGAATACTGTACAGTAAGTCATCAAAGGCAAATCTGTTGTCCTCTGTCCACATACCAATGCTAATGCCCACCAGCCCTGTCCACCCAACCCTATACACACCTACACCATCAACCCCCCTCCTCAATGTCTTGGCCCAGACATACACACCCTGTCCAGGCCGAGATCAGTAGAAATGCTAATGCACCCATTAGGCTCACTGCTCTCACATCATTTCATCCCTAACTGCATCATTACCACGTCAATACAGCCAAGGAGGGGGAACACAAATAACCATTTGGACGGCAACACGCAGCTAATCTAAATCATCTTTGTGAAAAGGATTGCAAATGCAGGTAAAGGCGATTGCGTCAACAGGTCCAACCCACTGTACAGAATGACGGGGGTAGGGGGATGTTGGGATTTGAAGCCATAGTCTGTCTTTGAACACTTGTTCAAAGGGGGATGTTGGGATTTGAAGCCAACTTCTGTCTTTGAACACTTGTTCAAAGTGCAGAAATTAAAGAGATAAAATGTTTTAAATCATGTTTGAGTTTAAATATATTACACCTCACAGACAGCATTTTCAAATAAATAATTTCCCTTCAAATAAATCTTAGTAAGTGGCTCCCCTGCCTTAGATTTTTTTTTATTTCTCAATCATTAAAAGTCACGCTGACTAAGAAGTATTAGGTTCATTAACTATTCATGCTTGAGACCCAGATGCTATATTTAGTCTATTGATCTGGGACTGAAGCTCATGAAAACATTATTAATTATGCCATTTTGGGAGTCAACAGACTCCTGGTTTAAAGAGCACTGAAGCTTATGTGCTGACAAGGCAGCATGTGAAGGTTATTTACTAATTGGGTAGCCCCTTTTTGTTACTAAGTTTTGTAAAACAGTTTGGTACACACACAAAAAAAAACATCCCAGCTTCTAGATCTTATGTCGCACAATGTATTAATCCAGGCAGGGAAGCTCAAAATGCCATAAAAAATAACATGTTTTCATGAACTGCATTATCAGTGAGTTGCAATATTGCCTTTTCCTTATTGGGGACAAAAGAAGGATATACAGTATAAGATGCCTCTGACAGCTGAAGTTGTGCCGGATTTGGGCCACACAATTGGGAGGATTCAGGTACAAGCTCATTGTGAGTAATATGATTTAATACAAACTATAAATAATAATTAAGGAACACACACTAACGCTCTTCAACACAGGGCCTCAAGATCTGTTACGCCACTTTATTTTGCGAGCTTATATTGTGCTTGAGTAGTGCATATTCATGTTACCCAACAAAATTACATTTAATGAAATGACCACAGAGCACAAAGCATGTAGGCTTTGACAAAAGTCATTCCAATCCACTAAAACTCACATGTAACACTGTGTGTGACATTTTACTTTGTCTGATCTGTGGTAGGGCTGGGCAATATGGCGATATATAACGATATAAAATGTCTATCATTTGTATTTTTCTATATTGTTTTTACCGTGATACAGGTTAGGCCTATTTTTATTTTTTTTTTCTCTATAATTTAACTTAAACTGTTATGTGCATTTTGCACTCAAGTTCGTAAAATGAGAAAATACTCAGTACTTTTCATTTGTCAAGTATTTAATTCACACAGGAGTATCCAAAAATGGGCTTTACCATGTTGTTATTTCCTATAAACAATTTATTTATTGAATTTTCAGAAAACATACTGTATTGTGATATCTTTATCGGAATATAATATTCTTTATATCGTGTATATTATAGACTATAGACTATAGACTATAGAAGCACTGAAAATAATGGATCAAAAACAAATGAAATGGCACCACTGTATAATTCTATAAAGTATAAGCTGCTCAGTTTTGATAGTTTTATCAAGTTTTCTTTTATCAAATTGATTTTTAAATGTGTGAACAATCTTGCCCCAGCTGTAATTTGTCCATATGTCACCAAAATGAATACCAATAGAATAGCCACTAGGGGATCAACAAATAGTAACTACAGAGTGGCACAGCACAAAACTACCTTCAGTCAGTCATCTTTTCCAGTAAAAGGAACACATTTCTGGAACGCCCTACCAACGGAAATAAAAATACAACCTGACCTGAAAACGTTTAATGAAAAGGTGAAACACTAGCTGAAACTAAACCGAACCTGTGATCACTGATTATTGATTGGGAACATACAGTGCATATGTAAATATATTGTAATGCACGATGTTGTATTATGTGATTTTATGTAAGATGTGTTATTCTGTATTTTTTTTTATTTATTTTCTTTTTCTTAATAGCCTAACCAGGGACAAGGTCTGCAAATTAGCTACGGATAGAAGTCCTATATACCTTGCATCAGTTTCACTTTAATCAAGTGTAACAATGCCTATGTATTGTTCCTGTCAAATAAACTAATCAAATAAAAATGAAGTGTCTCTAGTGTTGATATGTTAATAATAATAAGCCGATCAGGCCGGCCAGATCTGTGGTCGGCATGGAGCACAACTTTCTGGTGACGGTGGCAGAGGAAAGAACACTCAACAGACTGCTGGCCATACTGGACAACACCAGCCATCCTCTGCACGCCGTCATCACCAAACAGAGGAGCTGGTTTCAAGTGCCCCACAGACTCAAATCCTTTGTTCCCCGAGCAATCAAACTGTACAACACCTCTCTAAGGAGGGGGAGGAGGAGGGGGAGACAAAGGAGGACGGTCTGCAGGACAGATAATAATGCACTATACTCATTTTTAACAGTCTCTTCTGCACCATATTCACTTTTTTTAATAGTTGTGTATCACAGCTGTTACACTGCACTATATTCAGTTTTAACAGTTTTCTTCATCTCCTTGTATTTTTATATCTGGTATATTTTGTGTATTTTTTTGTACTTTGCACTACCAACTTTTTTACCGCCTTTTTACTAACATGTTTTGCACTATGGAACTGTGTTGCTGGAAACTTGAATTTCCCTTGGGATTAATAAAGTTACTATCTATCCATCCATCTATCTATCTATCTATCTATGTACATTTACTGTGTATTTACTGTTCATGTGCATTGCCTGGATAACCTGCTGCTACAACACAACAATTTCTTGAAAACACTAAAAAAAATAATTTGAAAATGTTAATATAGGTAGAGCTGTGTGATAATGTTAAAGAAGTGGGCTACTTCTAGAAATGGTTGTTTTTTTTAATCAACTTTTCTAACTTTGCTTTCTTTTTGTCTCCAAACCTGTAAAGTTAAAATGAAAAGCAAAGAATGAACCAAAGTGGCCAATGAAATGGCATTACCTGCTGCTATAACACAACAATTTCTTGAAAATTACGCCAAAAACACTAAAAACAATAAAATGTTGATATAGGTAGAGCTGTGTGATAATGTTTAAGAAGTGCACAAAAAATAACAGTAAAGAACTGGCAGCAGGGTTGCCTTTATGTTACTGTAAAATTAACATTATTATACTATCGCTGAAATGTACAGCTTTATACTGTTAATGAAAAATACAGTTTGAACTGGTTGTTTTTATTAATTTCACAGTATTTTACAGCTAATTTACTGTTTAAATATACATTATATAGCTGTTTTTCACTTTTCTTTTACATTATCTTACTAATTTGTTTTAATGCACTATTTATTTTTTACATACATTTTAATAAACATTATTTTTTGCCTAGATGAATAGACTTAGCAGGTTACAGACATAGGAATAGTCACACTAAATACAATTAAACGCACTTGTTGACACTTTTCCCAAAAATGTCTGTCTCTAGCTGGCTACAAGCACAGAATGCAAACCATAACAACATGTGAGTGAAGAACAATAAAGCTAATTCACTGATTTTACAATCATGTACAATGTACAAGCCTCACATGTGAAGATCAGGTCCCAGAATTAAAACAATACTGCTTGAAACTGTTACTGATGATACTTTAGACAGTTGATCAGCAGTAAAGTGATGTTTTTTTATGCATTATAGTAAAGTTAAAAAACGGCCTATGAGTGTAATTTAACAGGTTTTCTTTTGTATTGACAGTAAAGCACTGTTTTTAGCAACAACAGGTTAATACTGTTAAAATCCTGCGGTAAATTAACAGCCATTGTTTACAGTGTGGGCAACTTAAAACCTCCAGGTCCTCAAACCTGCAAAATTCAAATGAAGAGCAAAGGATTAACCTAGCTGGCCAATGAAATGGCATCACTGCCGTCCATGAAAGGTGAATCAAAGAGATTGGCTCTCGTAATGAAAACACCCACCTCCCTGTGGTCCACACCCACACACGTCTTTATAAACAGCCTCTCGGAGACGTCGTGTTATTTACAAGTTAGCTGACCAGACTTGTCTTAACTTGGACAGATACTCACCTTTATTTGTCTTCAGACTTAACTTTACTTAACCTGCTCAATTTTTGACACCGACACTTGAGCTTTCTCTTGTGTTTTTTGGCTTTTCTTACATTTGTTTTTGCTCAAAAGCTGCCAGAGAGATGGCAGACTGGAAGGCGCAGATCAGTTACAACTACAACCCGTCCTACCATGCCTACGCGTACGGCCTGGTGTACCAGCCCGGACCGGAGCAGAACCACGGGAACCTGACCGGCTGGGGCGACGCTGGAGTCACGGACCTGAGCCACTACAACACCGCCGGGGTGACGCAGGCCTACTACACCAACAGGACCCGGGAGGTGGAGGTGGAGGAGTCTCCGCCTCGCAGCCCGGAGGAGCTCGCCGCAGTGAACCACCACGGTTCCTACCAGAACTCCGGTGTGGTCTACCTCGGTGACTCCCAGCAGGCCGGCCGGCTGCTGCTGACCGAACCGCACCAGGAACATGAGGCCAGGAGGGCCGGGAGCGACTCCACCAGCGACTCCGAGGCGCACACCTCACCAGGTACCGAGCTATATTCACTATAACTTAACTAGGGTGTTATGTCGGTGTTACATCTACCTGTTGGCTGCTAAGAGAGATGATTTCTTCCTCCAGAAATGACCGCGAAGTCCAATTCAGCTCCATTTTTGAGTTGAGAGTTCAAATATCCCGCCACTGATTTTTACTGAGCGGCGAGATCTCGCGAGAGAATTAGATCATTTCAAAAATAAATAAAACTAGACTACATGGAAATGGGTCAGAGTTTACATTAATGTAAAAGTGTGAGGCTCAACAACATACTTTTATTTGTTGTTGAGTTTTACTGTTCCACAAAGTTTTCTCTCCTAATGTTACTGTTAAAAAAACAGCTAAATTGCATGCTTAGGCAAATGCTGTGCTCCATTTTTGATATACATCCTATATACCACTTTATAGACTGCACATATGTACATATTACATTTATTTATTGTACATACTACATTTATTTATTGACGAACTGTACACACTATGTTCACCCCTTCACTCTGTATCTTTTACATCTCTGTTATTGTTTTTATAATGTTGTATACATTTCTCTCCTGTGTTTCACTCTGTTTGCTGATGTTGCTGCTTTGACACCTGAATTTCCCCCTGGGAATTAATAAAGGTTCATCTTATCTGATCTTTTTTTGACCTGTCTGTTTCTCCTCACTTAGATTCTTGGAGCTCTGGCAGCAGCAGAGAAGTAAGCCTCCCCCAGACGGACCCTGCTACCTGGGCGAAGAGAGCGCTCGAAGACGAGGCGAGCGCCAGGAGCCCTGATGCCTGCGAGGATGTTTCCAGCTCTCACACGGAGGAGCAGCCGAGGATCTTTGCTGTCAATGGGAGCGAGGGCGTCGACAAAACCACCTCTCTACATGTACCCCTACCTGCCCCCCCAAAGACGGCAACCACTACTGCTGTAAACAACCCTAAAGTGAAGGTCCGGGCAGCCTTCTCGGAGAGTCAGATGACTGCTCTTGTACAGCGCTTCAGTGTTCAGAGGTACCTCACACCAGCAGAGATGAAGAACCTGGCAGAACTGACTGGGCTGACCTACAAACAGGTGAGAGATTTGGGAAGATTGTTTGTTTTTTTTCATCACAAACACAACAAAATGTATGTACACTTTCTAATTAGGATCTCTATCTTTATTTCTAGGTTAAGACTTGGTTTCAGAACCGGAGGATGAAGCTGAGGAGGCACCAGAAAGACACCAGCTGGGTGTCCGAGCGCTACAACAAAGGCAGCCCGATACGTGGACCCATGTACGCCAACGTACCCTCGCACATCCCACCTGTAAGTAACTAATTATTTGCTCAAATGGTGTAATGCAGATAAAAGTGGGAGTGTCCTGCCCAGGTTTCCTGTTAACCGATAGCAGAGAAACAGCGGCTTGGACGTAGAACAAGACGTCCATAATGGAGGCCTAACCATAGTCCGCTTATGGCCTTAAAGGCGAGACGAAACACGGTCATGTAGAAGACTATATAAATTGGATACTAATTTTCGACTTGTTTGCTTTCAGTATCAAGGTGAAGCCCGGCCCCAGATCAAGGAGCATTACAACCAGCACATGATGGACACCTTCAAGAAGACTCCACAGAACTTGGCCTTCTATCTGGCTGCTATGGGCTCTGCTGCTATGGGCCCTGCTGCTGGAGCACCCGGCTACCCCTCCTGGTCCTCCGGCCCAGCCCAGACGGCAATGACCTCCAGGCCCCAGGCGACCAGCTGGTCCATGCCTCCAGGCGTCGGCCACTATGAATACAACCCCCATGCATTCAACCCCACCGGCGTCGCCTCTGCAAGTAACATTGGCCAGGACATGAGCTTCAACGGCAAAGATGAGCGAGAGACCCTGTCAACAGCCGCAGCTCCTTGAACACATCCGTAGTACATAATGCCAGCCAGTAGTCAATGTTGCTTTTTTGTAAAAGTTAC
This sequence comes from Sebastiscus tertius, assembly GCA_916701665.1. Classification (NCBI taxonomy): domain Eukaryota; kingdom Metazoa; phylum Chordata; class Actinopteri; order Perciformes; family Sebastidae; genus Sebastiscus; species Sebastiscus tertius. The sequence goes on along the minus strand of CAKAOH010020378.1, from coordinate 11,991 downwards.
CACCAACCCCAACAGTCTTGTTTGTTAATAATCTTCCATTCAAGTTTCCTGACTGTCGTTTTGTAATTAACTGAGGTAACCTTTGCATGGCTGGGTGTACATATGCCCTGTTCATACTCCTTTTCAAAAGTTTTTTACCACGAAGTTTTATTTTTATACACAACTATTTAATGTATGTTGGTGTGTGTTCTTTGCGCTTGGTGATACAAGATGGATCCAAGTTGGATACATTTCTTTGGATTATATTGTTTTTTGAGAACTGTTTTAAGGCAAAGTAATGATGTAGATCTGATGTGCACACATTTCAATTTTTCTATAAATTCCCTTTGGTAAGTTTGTTTCTGTGTTTTTTTTTTTGAGAGCATGGTGACACGATGACACACATTTGGCACATCAAGACTAGTGGGGCAGTTTGTCAAACAACACACCCAAAAGCTGGGCTAGTAGTGTAGCAACATAATGTAGGCTAGTGTTTCAATCGGCTGTACAACATGTACAGTAGATATACAAGAATCCAAGGAAAAATATAAAGTCCTGGGTTGATTGCTGGCAATATTGTATTAAAAAGCATTTTATTGAAAAGACTATATTTACATCAGAACCAAAATCACAGTCAATGGTGACCATAGAATACAATAACAATATTGCTACCATCACCAACATCTTTTGCAACCGTTCTTCAATCTACAACGCATCATTCCTCTTATCCACCGCAGGGCCATGTGGAGCTTGACAGGGCCAGTGCAAAACTATTTTTATATTCTATCTGAATAGGCTGCCACAACTGTGTGTGTGTGGGAGGGGGATTTGGGGGGGGGGTATAATTGCAACTTGCATAATTAAATCAAAACTACAGTATGAGTCAGCTGTCTCGGTGGGTATCTGGTGTAATAAAGAATAGATCCTGCCAAGCCTTGGTAGACTGTGAAGTAGGAACCAGAGCAGATGATGCCACAATTCATCATACAAATTATTAGATCCATTCACACACATATCATCATACGTTTTACCCATTCACTCATGATGGTACACAATCATCCCTTTGTACTGAAATATCCCATTTTTTCCTTAAATGCATGATCCAACCAACTATCCCTTATTATAACAATGACAGCTCTAGTTCAATCCAGTCAAATCAAGGTAAAGGCCCCGTTTCTCCTCCTTCATCGGAGGTGTGTGTGTGTGTGTGTGTATGACTGAAAGCAAGAGAGGAGAATGAGTATTGTCCACGTTTATGTGTGTGCGCATTTCATGTCTAGTCCATCTTGAGGCTACGGTAGATGTAGCGGATGAATGCCAGCGAGGCCCAGAACGACACGCTGCCCAGCATCAGCGTGAAGACCATCGCCGTGAGCAGAGAGTAACCGAAGAACTCGGTGCTCTGCACCAGGCCGCTCATGGACGACCGGTTCCGGTAGTAGAAAACGGAGTAGACGAAGATGAAGAGGCCGGTGGAGCCGGTGCTCAGGACGCTCCGCCACCACCACCGGTAGTCTTCGCCGGACAGCAGGAAGTAGGTGAGCGCCACGGAGATGCAGGCGCCCACCGAGAGGAGGATGGCGAAGACGCACAGCAGGATGCCGTAGAGGGTGTAGTGCTCTCTGCCCCACACCGTGGCAAAGATGTAATACAGCTCCACTGAGATGGCACTGAGGGAGAGAGTTCATAGAAAGCAGGAATGAGTGTGTAGATAATGACATTCAATAGGCTGTACTTTCAATATTTTTTCCATTGGGTCGGACAAATCCTAGTCGTAGAGTAGTAATTAATAGTGCTGACTCATCAGTCATGACACAAAAGCATAACTTAAACTGCAAACATTTGCAGAAAGAAGATTTCACACACCTGCCTAAATAATAAAAAAGCAATACAAAAGCTAAACAACAGGACACCAATAAGTGTAGAAATACATTCAAAAATGATAATTTCATTCTTTGACAATTAATTCTCATTGTGGGATATCATTGCTACCGAACCCTTTGATCGAAGCACCTTTTTTCCCCACACACGAAGACAGAAAGCTCACCTGAATGGCAGGAAGCCGCCGATGGCCATGTGCACGGCCGTGTGTTTGTACCAGGGCTGCGTGGGGATCTGCCGGGCGATGTTGCGAGTGCGGCAGGGCGCCTGGAAGCTCCCGGCTCGGTTCTTTCCCACGATGCCGCCGATGACGGTGAGCGGGAAGCCCACCAGCACCCAGGCGCCCAGGATGAGGAGCACGGTGGTGGCTGGCAGAGCCTGAGTGGAGCCGCTCCACCAGTGGATAGAGTTCACGACGCTCCACGTCAGGAACAGAGGCGCTGTGGGGATAAAGGACCAGTTGAATAAAGGACAGGCATTGTTTTTAATTATTACAGATCATTGGTTGAGGAAAATGTGCCCCAGAGTATTACTACAAAATACCTATTATATATATTTGTATGTGCCAGAGGGCATATTTTTTCAAACAGCTGCCTGAACCTGAACAAAGTACTCCTGTAAAGTGTGAATACATTATAGTTAAATGAATAAATTAGAGTAGAATAGCATTGCCACATTGTACAGAGCACTAATAGAGACTGCCATACACACCAGAGCTGCCCCGACATACCAGCTTTGTTCTTTAGAGATGACAATATGAAAATCTATAAAAGCTCTAAGAGCTTCCAGTTCAACAATTCCAGTTTCTCTTCTAAATGTTAACGTAAAAGCTCAAAGCAAAAGTCTGTACGAACCAAGGTTATAATAGTTGAGTTATCAATTAGTTATTTTATTTTAGTTTTGACTTTTCAATTTCATTTTAGTTTAGTTTTAGTTTTTAGAGTGTGATTGCTTGTTTTAGTTTAGTTTCAGTTTTTCAGAAAGGTTTAGTTTTAGATTTTATATATTTAGTTTTACAGTAGTTTTAATTTGTTTTTGTGAGGGGTCAGCTATAATGTCTCAGAAGTATGTAGCTATACACATACAAAATGGTTGGAGAACTGTGTAGGAATGGCTGTATTGTTTAATGTTTAATGTTTAATATGCATGCTATGTAAGTGAAGCAATTGCGGCACAGCGCCATCTGCTGGAATGTCAAGTCCATTCAATTTCTGTGGTTCATGCTGTCTCCTTTTTTCGGTTGTCATATATTATAGCTAAAAAAACACAAACTGAAATGAATTTAAGTTAATTTTTATTTTGTATTTTATTAGTTTTTACCCAGACAATATAGTTTCAGTTTAGTTTTTCTTAATGGATGTAGTTTTTATTATTAGTTTCAGTTTGCTAAAAAAAAATTCATGGCTTATTTTCGTTTTAGTTTCAGTTTCCCGTGGCATGAACAACAGTGGTACTGTAAAATAAAAAAATAGCCAGCATCCTCATTGACGAGATGTATTCTTGAGGAAAAGTCTCATTAAGTTTTCTTATTAACTAATGATCAAAGTCATTACAACTAGTTTTAAAAATCTTTTTGTTTGAAAGTTGAATCTCAGTTATTTTTCTGCAAGAGGTTACAACTTTTTTCTGACACAACAGAGTGCAAAATAACACTCCTTAAAACTCAAAATGTTGATTAACAGACAGATTCAAAGGCAAAAAATCAATTAAAATTCATCAGTATCAATTCGTTATCATGTTTTCCCAAAAATCCTTCTTCAACTTTAATTTTGCAATGACAGTTTTAATGCATAAATGGAAAATTATGAGAGGAAAAATGTGGAATTAGTGATGAGAAACAGGACTAAACTAAGCAAGAATGGGGGATTAATAGAGAGAAAAGCGACAAATTGTGTTTCTGTTAACTGTGAAGATACTAATAAGTAAATGAACATGTTGTGAAGTGTAAAGTGATCCCAAACTCTTCTATTCTAATGGGACTCACCGGAGAAGAGCGACGAGGTGAGGATAATGTTCCACACCCAGCGCTGGCCGTTGATCTGTGTGTAGAAGCTGCATGACACGTAGCCCGACACGCAGCTGGTCAGAGCGTACAGGACGATTGCTGTAGAGTTGATGGCGCCGTGGCGGTGCACGTTGAACATTCCCAGCAACGCCATTAGGATGATTCCTGAGGAGACATTGGAGTGATCAGACTCCTGTGTGTGAGGTCTGTACATAGGAGTACATACTGTTATCAGGTGTCTAGTTGTTATGTCACTCTGCTGGTCAGTAAGACTGTTGCAGAACTAGTCTGCTCAATTTTCAAGCAGAACAATGATAGTCCCTGATACTGTTTTGGAAGTTAATAGACCTGCGTGTGTGTGTGTTGCTCTGTTTTGGTGTATTTGAGAATGAATGCTCACCTGTGGCAAGGGTAAGGAACTGAGCGCCCACCCCCAGCACGGCACACAGCAGGCTTTTGTAGGGAGGGAACCTGAAGACGTCAGTGTGTATGATCTTCCAGCCGTTGTCTCCCTGGTCCAGATCATCACAGCCGCCCTCCTCCTCCACATTGTACCTGCAGCCGAGGGAAAAATGATTTCACTCACAATGTTTTCATGTTCCTGACGAGCAGGAAGTTTCACTTTGCTAACAATCCAAAAACATCTCAAATTCCATTTTTCATTTAAGAATAAACAAGATGCATGTAACCTTATATCACCTCACACTATGTCAGGAGAAGACCTATACAAGATGTCAAAGGGAAAGACTGTCTTATCTCTGCAAGTATACAATAAAATAAATAAAAGTTGAAAACTATTTTAGACCTTTTAAATGGGAAGTTAGAAAAACTGGAGTATTTACTACGGCAAGTATAAATAGACCGTACAATTAGGGCTGCAACTACTGACTGTTTTTGTCATATATTTAATATCTTTTCAACTCATTAATTGATTGTTAAGTCTATAAAATGTCAGAATTTTTTTTGAAAAATGGCTCTAAAAATTAAGAAAAGCAGCAAATCCTCACATTTCAGAAGCTGGAAACCAGCTTTGCCATTTTTGCTTCATAAATGACAAAAACAACCATCAAAATTGCTGTAGATTAATGTTCTGTTGGTTGACTAATCTGTTATTGTTAAACAAATAAAACCTCCAATAACTATATTTAAGATATTTTAACAGCTTTAAGACTACCCAAAGTGATACTAACAGTGCGTTGAAGTCTTTATCAGCCTCTCATTTTGTATAAACTTTTATATTTAAGACACGAAACATAAAGTTTCCCATATGTTTACCCAGAAACAACCACTTGAGCTCCATCCCTGACTAACCTGGCAAAGTCATTCTTTAGGACCCGCATGAGGATGATGATGACGAAGCCCAGCAGCAGCACCACCAGCACCAGTGAGTTGATAATGGAGAGCCAGTGGATCTCCAGTGTTTTGGGGAAGAACGAGTAGTCTCGGAGGCGCTCGGCTCTCCGGGCGTGAGGCAGGGGGGACTCGAACCAGCGCACGCTGTAGGTGAAGGTGACCGTCAGGCTGCCTCCACCCACCCCGACTCCACCCACCGCTGTGCCCGCTCCCTCCTCCAGGGGAACAGGTTTGACGTCTTTTACTGAAACATTGGCGAAGATCACTGAGTCGCCATTGTACTCGATGTTGAAGTCCAGGTGAGTCCACAAAACCACCTGTTGGAGGGGAGAGAAGAGAGACAAAGAAAAAACAAAAGAGAAACAGAAAGAGGAGGAGAAAGTGAGAGATAAGAAGAATGCAGTTCAGCTAAAACAGGAACTTTGCATAGAGATAAAATCTTACGCAGTCTTCCTGTCTTTCTCTTTCTCTCTCTCATATAATCCAATCCACATATCGCACAAACCCTCAAAAGGCACAAACAGGTTTACCTTGTGGCTGTGAGGCAGGAAGCCGCTCTCCTCTATGTATCCCACGAACCCCCAGATTGGAATATCATCCAGGACGAATTCAAAATAGAACAGCTCCTCGATGGCCTCACGAAGTTCGTCCACCTGACACACACAAAGCATATCCACGATCACACCCAAATTGTATCATTTCTAAAAAGCGGTCATATAAAATGGTCCTTGTCTTGCAACATCTACCATCCTGTGACCAATTTATGACATACAGTATTTTTAATTCTAAAATCAAGCTACTTAATTAATTATAAACACTTTAAATCCCCTATGAGCCCAGAGTATTGAAGCTTAACCCAAGGTGTCTGGTAGTATGCAAAGTGTTAAGTTCAAACTATCCTGGTCTTGTGTTAATAAATACCTGTTTGTCTGAGAGAGTGAGCTTGCAAAGACTTTTTTTCTCCACGTTCTCTTTGAACCGGATGTGATATAAAGACTCCGCCATCCTGTCACCATCCAACACTTCTCCCAGACTCAGGGACTTGTGATGCACCTGAAGAAGAAGTGTTACAATATGAGTAATAAGAGTGTAAAAAAGCAGCATGACGCATTAGTTGGTCATAATTTCTGTGAGGTACTTTTAGCGGGCACACTGAAAACAAAAACGCAGCTGGCTACGATCACACTTCCTCACTGCATGCATGGTGTGTTGAAGCATCATATCCCATAATGGTGGGTAATAACAATAAGTTACTAATTATAGGTTACTGCTATTGTGTACTTGAGTCTCACTGCTACCGATGCCACCACACTTCCAATAATGACTTTTCTTCAAAGCCATGAGTCATGAATTAAACCTTAAACCCTCAAACCCTGTGTCTCTGGGTATATTAATTAAAGTTTTATACTGTGTCAAAAATACATTTGAACATAGTTTTATTTCTTCCTGTAAAAGGTTCATTTTTTCAATCTGTATACAATAAAAGGTGTTCATAGATTTCACGACAATCCGACCAAGCCCTCGTCAGTGAAGTCCCAAATAAAAGTCTCAAATGAAATACCTAACAATGTTGCATCCTGCTCACACGGAAACACATGGACGCAGGGGAAAAATGCCATCTGGGAACCATTTCATTGGAATCTTTTTTTTGAATAATCTTTAAGGCTGTCCTCGACCCAAAAAAAGTATTGGTCATCTGACACTCATATGATTTTGTCGACTAATCGTTTAGTTGATTTAATCAGCAGATCTATGAAACTGAGTTTTTCCACAAAGAATCACAAAAAAAGCACCACTTTAAATCACGTATTTACCCGAGATGTGCTCATAAGTTGCATAAGTTAAGTCATTCAGCATGAAAAAGCAGAAAAAAATGACTAACGAACTAAAGATATCTTAGCCTACTAAGACCAAAACGACCGATTATTCGACTAATCAACTAAGGGGGGGAAGCCCTAATAATCTCATATGACAACATTTCATGGCCAGATGGAGATACAGTTCCTTTCAGATAAAAGCAACTCTACAAGAAATGTTGAGATTTATATGTTAAGTGTCTACATTTAGCAATGACAAAATAATCTTCTTTTCTTTTTTGGATTTCAGCAGCCCATTAATATACAGTGAAATGGAACAAAGACTGACCTTCTCCGGCCTGCAAACAGGCAGGGTGTAGTAGTGATACGTCTCCTGGGGATTGTGATAAGGGCCCACTTTGTTGACATAGAGAGTCACGTTGTCCCCCTGCTTGTAGCCCACTGCCCAGCCAGAGAACAGGCACAGGATCAAGACGCAGTGCAGGCCCATCGTCCTCTGGCAGCCACCTGGCAGGTGTCCTATTCCACACTGCATAACCCCTGTTTGCAAAGATGGACAGTTCACATCAGTTCACGAGGGACAGCAGGTGTGATTTAAACCAGACTGTCTGTCCTGAGACTTACAGTATGTCTCTCATTTCAAGCCAAGAAATTAGGTCATGTCCATGCCACTTAGATCTGATAAGTGATGATTTATGTGTCAAGAGGAGAATTTTATGCAACGTTACTCCCTCGGTGTTCAAACAAACACAGCAGAGAGTTGAGAAACACTCAGACAGAACTGTGTAACCACGAGTTACAATGTATTTCATCAGTTGGCTCAGTCCAGGAGGGGGTTGACCAGAATTAAATGAGCTCCGTCAGTTTATATCCATATGTTATGAGTTTATGAGAGTATATACATAATGACATTGCCCACAGATGCTACAGTATTCTACACACTACTACTTCTACTACAGGGGTCTCCTTGGAAACATGTACTTGTACACAGCATACTACACTTGCATGCTAATATTCATTAGCACCACCTTTTGAAAGGGAAATGATGATGTTACATTAGAGTATGATGCTACAGCGCCATCGTTTCCTTTCTTCTTTTAGGAAATGCATGTAATAATAACACTAATAATAATAATTTTATTTACAGAGCACTTTTTCAAGCCATAATCACAAAGTGCTTTCCAAGGAAATACAAAACATAAACAATAGAATAGGTAACTAATGATACATAAATAATAGATTAGGTAGAGAATGAAACATAAACAATAGAATAGGTAAAGAATGAAACATGCATATACATTGCAATTACATATGCACATACATATGCCAGCAAGCTACCATACTATGTATTTAAAAGCAAGAGTTTAGCCATTCAAATTTTGTCCTTAACCTCACAAAACAAAGCCTGTCTCGTCACATTTGGGGTAGGATATATAAAAAGGAATTTAAGAGGTTGATCTATAGTCAGCAGCACTGATGTCGCAATACTGGTCAAATGATCCCAGTTATGCAAAACGTGTGAGTTGTCTGTATGCTGCAGTTTTAATGCAATTATAATCTACATGTATTATTCTGTGTTGTGCATCAACATGCTGACTTTCAGTGTTAACGTTGAAGGAAAGTTATAATGGTCTAGTGTCAGCAGATTTCAGTTAAAATATGAGTTCCCACTGAAGGATAGTGTATGATAGAGGTAATGTTTGCTAAATACTGGGCATGTTTGTTTTTCTCTCACATTAAAATATGGATGTAGCTGGTTTATGACCAGAGTGGAGCATTCAGAGTGGCTGAATGTGCTTTCTGTTCAGTTTCAGCAAAAAGGGGGAAGTCTCAAGAAGCTGATCACTTGTCAATAATCTTCTGTTATGCCTCTTCAGAGTAGCATCCCACCTTAGTGCCAGGACAGCCATTAAAATACACAATTTAATCTGATTTTTTTCCTCCAGTTTTTAGATTTAACACTGAATTATATTAGCTGGACAAATAACAACAGGATCAACTAGAGCCAAAGCAGTCCTGCTTTTCTTTGTACTGACATCTAGTGAGTTAGGTACTGAGCTCTGACTCACCACTGTGAGTTGTACTCTCGGATGGATGGCCTGCACTGGCAACCCGTAGGCTCTCCCATTGGTACATCCTTATATATAAGGTGATTCTGGGTCTGCTCCCACAATACTTAAGTGTTTTTATTATGCAAAAAAAAAAAAATGTGGACAGTATTCACTGCGTTCACAGGACTTCTTTGTGCTCTCTGTCCCAAAAGCTCAGACAAAAATTGGGGAAAGGGCTTTTGAATATTCTGCAGCCTGGAATTTGCTCCAAAATGACCTAAAAATCAAGGAGCTGGTATCATTAAACATTTTTAAATCTCAAATGAAGGCTTTAGAAGCAGACTGTATGGCATGCCAATGCTTTTAGCCCCCTTGATGTACAGCTGACTCTCAGAAAAGTTCCTTTTCGTCCCCCCATTTGTCTTTAGATAGTTCTCTTTTAATGCAAATTTTAGTGCTTTTAGTGTTTGTAAATTGTGTTTTATCTCTATTTGTGTCAATGTGTCTGCAACTTTATGTTCTTGCTGCTGACTGTCTTGTCCAGGTCTCCCTTGGAAAAGAGGTTCTTAATCTCAATGGGACTAACCTGGTTAAATAAAGGTTAAATCAAAAAATAAAATAAAAAACAAGTAGTAGCTAAATTGACTATTCCCTAATGTAATGCACTATTGGTAAGAGCAAGGTCAAGTAGCAAAGTGCCACAGGACATCTCCTCTATTTGTTTAGCAGACTGCAGTCATTTATTCCAAAGAGGAACATTGACATGAAATCATTTTCATGCAATGTGCCTCACAAAGACAGCAAATGACTACAAGGCAAACAAGTTAGAACAATCTGCATTTCAGTTTAAGTATGAGTGTCCCTGAAAGATAGTGTATGATAGAGGTAGTGCTTGCTAAACAGTGGGCATGTTTGTTTTTCTCTCACATTAAAAAATGGATTTAGCTGGTTTCTGACCAGAGTGGAGCATTCAGAGTGGCTGAATGTGCTTTCGGTTCAGTTTCAGCAAAAAAGGGAAGTGTGAAGAAGCTGATCACTTATCAATAATGTCAATAATCTTCTGTTATGCCTCTACAGAGTAGCATCACACCTGCAGGTCATTTTAGTGCCAGGACAGCCATTAAAATACATAATTTAATCAGTTTTTTTTCTTCTTCCAGTTTTTAGATTAGTTAGTAGTTAATTAGTTAAGTAGCAGCTAAATTGATTATTCCATAATGTAATGCACTATTAGTTAAGAGCAAGGTCAAGTATCAAAGTGCCACAGGACACATCCTCTATTTGTTTAGCAGACTGCAGTCATTTATTCTAAAGAGGCACATTGCATGAAATCATTTTCATGCATCGACTCACAAAAACAACAAATGACTACAAGGCAAAGAAGTTATAGAAATCTGCACTACCAGGTCCGATGCTGCTGCAGATCCAACCAAACCTGTCTGTCGTCCGGATTCCTCAGTCTCCTCCAGGCCCAGACAGAGACAGTCAGTCTCCTCTCTCTTTCTCTCTCTGCTCCGGTATGCGTCCTGCTGCTGTCAGCTCAATGTAAAGATTTACAGCAAAACATCTTGGAAAAATGTCCCCCCAAACGTCTTATGCACTCATTGCGATCATATCCGGGTACACTGAGTACTTTTATTGACACATGAGCCAGTGTTAGAAGAGGGAGTCCGACTCCACGTCACCTTAAAAACATACAAATAACGACGACTCTGGTGAGTTTTCCGGAGTGGGCGGAGAGATAAAAACACACCTCCTTAACGTTACCGGTTAGTCACAGCCGCTCACAATATCCCTCTAACAATACATGTGAAATACAGTGTGTTTTTGTGCTTTAACGCCACCGAAAACGCACATTTAACCCGTTTAGCGACTCTATTATTTTTGCTGTATTGACCGGATTTCCTTCAACCACCCAATGAACCAATCAGAAGCCGTTTCAGCTCTTCCGCGTTAGAAGCCAGACTATTTAATCAAAACCTGCACAATCGATGCGCAGCTCTTCAGCGTCTTTTAACGGTGCAGCGCTCGATTGATTGATAGGCGATGTCTGCTATTTGATTTTTCCCGCGAAAGAGACGCAATTCCCCCGCGCCGCCGAGACAAGTGTGTACAAAACCGGAGATTAACAGCTAGCTGGTGAGTTTGACACGGTAAAACGGTTTATTCTAATCCAACATGTGAAGTATAGCGATGAAAACTAGTGTATGCTGTTGCTAATTGCATGTACGTTGTGAATAAATGAGACATTATGTATGTTTTAGCCCTCAAACTACGATCTGTCCCCACACACCAAACTCCATTAAAAAAACGGACAATTTAACGCGTTTGTCCTTCACTGTAAATCCACCTTACCAGAACAAGCTTAAATTATGTTTTTAGCTATTATTAGTAGTTCATCTTTAATTCGGCATGTGAAGTATAGCGATGAAAACTAGTTTATGCTGTTGCTAATAGCGTGTACATTGTGATTAAATGTGATATTATTTATGTTTTAGCCCCTCAAACTGCAGCTTTACCTACGTTCTGTTCCAACACACCAAACTTCATTCAAAAAACTGTCAATTTGAATGCGTCTGTCCTTCACTGTAAATTCACAATCATAGAACAAGCTTAAATCAGGTTTTAGCCTTTATCAGTAGTTCATCTTTAATTCGGCATGCATCAAACGATGAAACACACATGTAAACAACATGTAAACCTTTAAAACCAGGTCGTGTAGACTTCAACTTACAGTATAGTCAAACTACCATCCTGACTTATTCACTTTGTTTTATTTTACCCACTTTTTCTTATTTATATGTATAGTACATGAATGTGGGTATATGTATATATGCAATATATACGTGTATGTATGGGCATGAACATGCGGGTATATGTGCCTGTGTATGCATATATACATGTA
>CAKAOH010020377.1:0-12976 GCA_916701665.1 Sebastiscus tertius | reverse complement strand
TATATACTGCTCATATTTTTATACTTCCTTCTATTTGAATGGTTCATATTTTGTAACACTTTGTTTAGCTCTTTTTTACTGTGTTAGCTGATGCATCTTGTTTTTTGCACTATCCCCTTTGCTGCTGTACACTGCAAATTCAAAAGGAATATCTGATCTTATCTTGTTGACTAAAAAAATCCCAACATTTGCTAGTAAAACTATGCATTTTAAGTGTGTGGCCTCAGGTAAAAAAACATGGACATGTGTCTTCATTCTTAACAATTTATAGACTCATTAATGAAGTGATTAATCGGATAAATACTCCATTGATGACCTAATAACAACATCGCTCGTTGCAGCCCTGCTGGTACCATGGCTGGTACCGGCTCTCCGGCCTGAACGTACCCGAGGACAGTGCAGGGTCTTTCCGCCGCCGCTGCAGCCTCTCCCGCAGAGAGTCCAGCTGCTTCTTGTGCGCCTGGATGTTGCTCCATGTGTCCGACATGACACGAGCTGGATTCAACACCAAACACCGGTCACACTGAACAAGTACTTAGAACAAAAGTTGGAAACACTGTCCGCCTTGTGTTGTTTAGTTTGGAGCGAATAATGTATGGTCCGTGGAGAAAAAGCTGTCGGAGCAGCATCTTGGGAGAGAAACGTTCCGGCTGACTGGCTGCTGGTGTAAAAACAAACAAACAATCCTGGTGGGTGTACTATCTGAAATAAATAAATTATCACAAATGTATCAGTCTGTATTGAAAGATGTATTTTAACAACGAAAAACGAGCCGATAAATAAATATATATATGTTAATTTGTGAACAGGTTCTTTGTCGGATTAATTTGCGGTACGCACTGACTACCCCAACTTCCGGCGTCAGCGAAATTAAAAGCCTATTTCCTCTGTGCTAAAATCCCCTTGCATTCGTGCTACTTCAGTAAATACATCCTTCATCATATTAACATTAGAGCCTTAGATTTAATACTCATCTCGTAACTTGGTGCACTTCCCTCAGACTGCTTCTCTACCAGGCTTGTTGCTGCTGCTGCTGAAGCTGAAGCTAAAGATGGCGGAAGACGAGAAGAGTGGTGAGCCTGTGAAAGAGAAAAACGAGCTGCACATTATGAAGGTATCTCAATCTATATTACACCAATATTTCAATCTGTTGTCATGAGCTCAGTGTTGCCTCTTCATTTTGCAACGCTGCACATCTCTAGGGATGGAGAGACAAAGGAGGACGATCTGCAGGACAGATAATAATGCACACAGTGCACTTTCATAGACTAAGCTACTGGAGTTACCCTGCACTATACTCATTTATAACAGTCTCTTCTGCACTATACTCATTTTTAACAGTCTCTTCTGTATTATACTCATTTTTAACAGTCTCTTCTGCACTACAGTCACTTTTTTAATAGTCCTGTACGATGAACAGAGGCACTGTAGTTTGTTTTGAGTCAATCCCACATACTGTACACCATCCTAGTGCATCAAATGCATATTGATCTGCAGCTGAATATAGTCTTAATCAAAACACTATTTACTCTTTTTATTTTTAGTAATGTTTTTTTACAAACTACAGCATCCAGACTTTATTTAAAGGTGGAGCGGATTAAAGAAAGGGTGGAGGAGAAAGAAGGGATCCCTCCGCAGCAGCAGAGGTTGATCTACAGTGAGAAACAGATGTAAGATTAAGATGCCCTAATATCCACAGCTTTTTGTTATTCCCAATATATCCCATTTAAAGCACAAAACTAACAATGAAGTGATCCTGCTAACAAGTACTGCTTGTGTATCCAACGCCCCGATAGAGCTTAGGTCTGTGCCATAGACTTCCATTGTCCAGTCAGATAAATTACATTTAATATGGATGCTTCACTTACATCTATCCACTTCTTTGCTGAGTTAATGCACAGTTTTATGCTTAACATTTTTAGTGTATTGATGTTTGCATATTATTTATAATATATACCAAAGTTATCAATAAACCAAACCAAAAACAACCATAGTAATTTTACTGTGCTGGAGATTTTACAGTTTTATTATGTGACTTACTGATCAAAATCAAGATCACAAAAGTAGGTATCATACAGTATTCTGTTATATTGGTGCATCTCTAATGGAAGATGGCCCAGTTTTTCACCAACTCAACAGGCAGAATTTGCTGTAAGAACCGTGCCTTTTGATCTATTTTTAACCGTTAAGAATTCACAATCACTATTTTTCATCATCTACTCCCCCTCTCCTCCTCCTTCTCCCTGTTGTCCCATCACAGGAGCTTGTGGATGACCTGTATAATTTTAGAGATTGCTATTTTGAGACTCACAGTGTTGAGGAAGCTGGGAGGAAACAAAGCGATGTCGCACAGGAGATGGAAAAGACACTTAAGAAGCTGGAGGAGAAAGAGGGTGAGTGCTACGTTTTACACAACAGCGCTTCAGTCTTTACAGAATATAAATCACACTTACAGTATCTCTTTGTTTCCCGTAGATCATTTCAAACACAAAACAGAGTTTCTGCTACAGAAGGGCAGGTGTCTGAACGTAGCTCCTGACTTCAGTGCCGTAGCACAAGAGTGCCTTTCCCGCGCTGTGAAGCTGGAGCCTGGCTTGGTCGAGGGCTGGAACACGTTGGGGGAGCAGTACTGGAAAAAGGGAGACCTGATCGGTGCCAAGAACTGCTTCACCGGAGCCTTGCAACAGGTACATTAAGGACAGAAACAGAGAGGGACATAAGGTATTGTAAAAGTGTGCTTAGGCTAGAAAGTTTTTGTTTTGAAGGATTAAATATGCAACCTGTAGGTTAACATTTCTGGCACTTTATATCAAGAGAAATTTTCACATACTTAACGAATGTCTGAATGAATCACTTTACTTATTAACTCATCTGGCTTGTGCTTCTATCTCCCACCTCTGTAGAGCAAGAACAAGGTGTCTCTACGCAACCTGTCCATGGTGCTGAGACAGCTGCCGTCGGCGGACAGCGACGCACACAGCAAGCAGGTGATGGAGAGCGTGGACATGGCCCGACAAGCCGTCCAGCTGGATGTCACGGACGGGACGTCCTGGTGTGAGTAGAGCGTTTGGGTGCTGCTAGTAAGCAGAGAAGAAGAGTTAGAAGAAAGTGATTGTACAAATGATGTGCTGTCCTAAAATGTTATTGTTTTTTACAGACATCCTGGGAAATGCCAACGTGTCCTTGTTTTTCACCTGCGGACAGAATCCACAGTTGTCTCAACAAGCTCTAAGTGCCTATGGACAGTCTGTGAGTGCTGAGCATCGAACATTAAAATCTATCGGGACCAATTGCACTATTGTACTAATGTTTTAGTCCTCTCTTCCTCATTTGTAGGAGAAAGTGGACAGAGCTGCCTCTTCTTACCCGGAGCTGCATTTCAACCGAGCCACTCTGTTCCAGTACGAGGAGATGTTTGGGTCCGCGCTTGGCGGCTATAGCCGAGCCGCGGCGCTGGACCCGGGCTGGGAGGAGCCTCCGGAGAGAGAGAAGCAGCTGCTGGTGTATCTGAAGAAAGTCACAGAACTCATACAGAACAAGGTATGGAGAAAAAAGCCCTAGCACTAGTTCCTGGAGCATAAGGTGACGTCTTTGAATGTCTTGTTTCGTTAGATCAGCAAAGATATTAGATTACTGGCATAGCAGAATAAGAAAACCACAAAATATTCTCATTCAAGAAGCTCGAACCAGTGAAAAATGTACTCAGATTTACTCCAAATGGTTGCAAATTAATTAGTCAACTGGCTATTCAATTTGTCATTGATCATTTTAGCTCTAGTAGAATCTTTCTATATTTATTGCCAAACAAATCTCAGTTTAAAAATGACATGTTTACTGAAAATATTAAAGATTCCCGCGTTGAAACATGAAATTAAATCCACTTATTGATTTAAGATTGGAAAGAAATAATAAGAACTTAAATAATGGAGTAAAAGAAAGCTGGGGGAAGTTATGTTATTAGGAAAAACAAATATATACACCTGATTGGGCTGTCAAAGTTAACGCGATAATAACGCATTAAGCAAATTTGTTTTAATGGCACTAATTTCTTTAAGGCATTAACACAATAGATCTTTCAGCGGTTGTAGCGGGCTCAGCTTTAAAGCTAGAAAGAACCATATCATAGTAGCTTGTTGTGAAAGGAGGCAAAATAACGCTCCAAACTTGCGCAAAATTTTGGTGAGGAAAAACTGTCATGGCCATTTTCAAAGGGGTCCCTTGACCTCAGACCTCCAGATGTGTGAATGAAAATTGGTTCTATGGGTACCCACGAGTCTCCCTTTTACAGACACGCCCACTTTATGATAATCACATGCAGTTTGGGGCAAGTCATAGTCAAATCAGCACACTGACACACTGACAGCTGTTGTTGCCTGTTGGGCTGCAGTTTGCCATGTTATGATATGAGCATATTTTGTATGCTAAATGCAGTACCTGTGAGGGTTTCTGGACAATATTCGTCATTGTTTTGTGTTGTTAATTGATTTCCAATAATAAATATATACATACATTAGCATAAAGCAAGCATATTTGTCCACTCCCATGTTGATAAGAGTATTAAATACTTAACAAATCTCTAATTTAAGGTACATTTTGAACAGAAAAAGAAAATGGGTGATTAATTTGCGATTAATCACGATTTAAGTTTGGACAATCGTGATTCATTGTGATTAAATATTTTAATCGATTTGACAGCCCTAATAAGAATTCAATGGAGTAAAAGAAAGCTAGAGGAAATTATGTTATTGTGAAAAACAAATATATATATGCCTGAACTTGTTTCATAGAGAGAAATATCATAATATAATGTTGTACTTTTAGCATCACCTCCTTTGTTTTTTTATGTGTGTCTTGTCTGGGTTTTTTTTTTTTATTGTAATTTATTTATTGTATAAAATGTCATCTTTGGCTTTCCTTGACATAAAAATTGTCATCAAGATGACAAAGAGATTTAATTGTTCACCACTAGGTGGCAGCAAAGTATAGCCGTATGTCTTGTTTTGCTCCTAACCTTCAGTGTCTCCATCTCTTCAGGGGAAGGTGAAGGCGCGCCGGTTAAGGACGATGCTCTCTAATCTCAACACGTCTGCGATGGGTCCCTGCTCCTCCCCTCAGTTCCGTTCCCCGACGGGCCGCGTCGGCAGCCTGGAGCCTCGAACTCTCTCCTCCCTCACGCACGGTCACAACGCCGGGGTGGCTGCCCTGGGCAAGGTGGTGTTCAGCCTGGCCTCTGAGGGTCGCATGGCCTTGTGAGTGCAGCTTATTTTATCATTACTAGCTCCATATGCTGTGTACTTCAGTGTTGCTACAATAGTGGAAAAAAAATAGATTTTTGGAGTGTTTCTTTTTTTCTTCCAGTACGTTTGGCATGGTCGACAGCGAGGAGTCATGTATAGTGGTGATGGTGTACAACACAGCGGACAGCTGGGGCGTCCTGATAGGAGACACTGTAGTCATTCCTGAACCGCAGCTCAAACGAAACAGCATAACACATAAAGACGAGGTCAGTGTTTCATATGTGCAGTTCAAACTGTAAAGAATAACGTCTTTCTAAATAGTCTGAGTCTAACATTTCCTCTGTCCGGCAGTCGTTTGACTTCAGAAGTATACGAGTGGACTCTCCTCTGCGCCTCATCGTCAATGGCAAGAAGCAAAACGTCCTAAGTCAGATCGCTGCCTCCGTCAGCTACAAGCCGCAGAGCGAATGAGCTGAAGAGGAAATGCAGCAGGAGGACCAATTCTTTTGTGGATTTTGAAGAAGAGTGCGGATAATTTGAAGCTTCCAAATTTTGTGCCTGTTTCATGTGTTGTTTTGTAAATAGTTGTAAGCCTTTTCCTTTGTCTTTAGATGGACAGTTTGTTTATATTTATACATTTTTTGTTTTTGTATTTTGTTGTTGAGACAAGTTATTTTTTTTGTATATCAATGAACCTCAGAATTGTGACTTAAGTTTACCCTGAACAAAAATCCCTCTATCTTAAACATATTGTTTGCGTGGTGTCTTAACACAGCAGTTTTCAAATTGGGGTCATCAGGGGGCCCCAAAAATGTTGTTTAAAATGTACTATTTAATTAATTTTAAAGGAATACTTCACCCACAAAATGACTTTGTATATCTATTACTCACCACGTGTTACCTGAGCATACGACTGGATAAACAAGACTTGGATTATACTGCACGAGTACTGTGAGAGTTTGTAAAATGGATTTCTGAGTTTTTAGATTTGCTGTTAAGCGTGGATACCATTTACTTCAATTCCTCAAGAATTTACACCGTTTTTTAAATTCTCCGTTCAACGAGGAGGCATGTGAGAAAAACAAAGGTTTCTTCAAGAATTCACGCGGTGAATAATTAATATACAAATGGTCATTTTGTGGGTGAAGTATCCCTTTTAAAAGGCATTTTTCACAGCAGACATTTTGACTTGTCATAGTAGGAAAAGCACAGGTGTCGCTCTACTCAAGTGTCCCAGTGAGTGACAGTGATCCAGCGTGCACGATACCAGGACCCTGAAGCTGAAGCAGCTAAATGGATCATTTCATCATTTACACCTGTGTTTTTCCAGCTGTGACATGTCAAACATGTCTCCTGTGAAAAAGGCCCGTTGATCAGAGGTTTCACTACAATCTCTATCTGGTGTTACTCGTCAAATCTACAAAAGAAACGTATTCTTGTGGCCTGGGTTGGCCTGTTTATCAGGTGCTTCGGTTGTTTGTTATGCAGGGTGAAACCTTACACTTCCAATCAACAACCAACCAGTTACTCAGGTTTAACCCAGATTGCCCAAATTGTTCACACAGGGTTTATGACAGACCTTCAAAGCTTTGGTGAGAAATATTCACAAGTATTTGAAGCTTCGTGGTGTGGCACAGCGCAGCATTCTGACATGTTCTTCTGTCTGTCTCTGGCATAATGTCATAATGATTAATGTTGAATATGAACAATGTTGTGGGATTATTCCTTATTTCGTTGGCTATTTTGGGATTTATACATTATTATTACATTATTTTATTTATTATTTATATAAAAAACAAACGAAGCACTCAAATACTGATTTGGAGTTCCATTACCATGGCAACGGTCGAAGCTTCAAAGCATTCGGGTCAGCCCTAGTACTATACCAGTAAAGGATACTGTATGATTCGATTTTTTTGTTTCTATAAATATCAATGTAGAGCTTTTTTTAAAAACATTTTTGGACCAAAACAAGCCATCAATTGTCTTAACTTAGGTTAATGTTACACTAATCCCTTAAACTTGATACTTTTCAGATATTAATCACACATGAAAATACTGACATGAACACGGTGGAGTCCTCTTGATTACACTAATTCTTCAAATTTGTCTGTTTTTGACTAGAAGCCGATGAAGTTTTTACCATCCTATTTTTAGTAAAACTGGCGCAACCTACATTTGCAGAGAAGACTGTAAGGCAGTGCTCTTTGTAAACAGTTTATGTTGTATTTACATTGTCTTGTCAAGTACTTCTTAACACAAATGCTTAGGTAGAGACCAGGACTGAAAGTTGAACATTGGATTTCATGCCTAGTTTAGTTCACAATTACAATAAATACTACAAAAATGCACTCAGGGCAAACACCGCCAACTAAATTAATACTTTGAACTTGAACACTTTGTTAACATACATCAATAAATTAAGTGAATGTGCTACAGTCATTATGAAACCTGTTGCTGTCTCAGTGCTTCTTCATAAAGGGTCGGCCTCTCTCCCTGGCAGGGGAGCTGAACTGAAAGAAGTTCTTGGCTCCGTCCGCCTCCAGGCAGGAGAAGAACCTGCTCTCCCCATCGTGGCCCACGGAGAGGAACTGAGGGCTTCTCTGGGGAGTCCCCGGCCGAGCCACCCCTGGGTGACACACAGGGGGTTGACGGATGTCTCTCATTGTTATACTGAGTAAAATTCCCTTACATCAACAATCGGCTCATTACTCCTACTGTTCTTTTCTTGATGACCACTTTTGTGACAAAACACCTACAGCTGTGTCTTCCTTTGTGCCATTTAGCATCATTCTCTCTGCTTCCTTCCTCTTCTCATTTATCAGTGTGGACACAATGTGACAACTGATATAATAAAAGTGTATTTCCTTTCCTGCCAAACATTGTTTTGGACTGCAACTAATGATTATCGTCATTACTGATTATTATTATTCATTTTTTTCATTTAATCTATAAAATGTCAGAAAATTATGAAAAAAATACCCTTTACAGCTTCTCAGAACCCAAGGTGACGTCCACATATTGCTTGTTTTGTTCGACCAACAGTCCAAAATGCAAAAATACTAAAATGTTTGACATTTGTGCTTAATAAATTACTTAAATGATTAAATAAAATATGTTTCCATCAACTAGTCATCTCAGCACCAATATTGTTTATTCTATAAAATAGTGAAAAATGATGATTAGTGTTTCCAAAAGCCCAAGATGACGTTCTCAAATGTCTTGTTTTGTCCACGACTCAAAGATATTCAGCTTACTGTCATAGTGGAGTAAAGAAACCAGAAAATATTCACATTTAAGAAGCTGGGATCAGAGAATTTTTTTTTTTTCTTAAAAAATGACTCAAACCGATTATCAAAATAGTTGGAGATTAATTTAGTAGTTGAAAACTAATTGATTAACCTATTAATCTTTGCAGCTCTAGATATATTATACTTACTACCCATGATTCAACACTTTCAAAATGTTGGTGTCTATGGAAGGACGGAACTTGTGGCCTGATCATTCATAAACTCTTACAATATACATCCACCTCTCTCACTGTGAAATATCAATTTATCTCCTGCACAAAAAGACCAAGCATCTATTGTAAAAAAAAACTTGCAAAAACATTAATCTAAATTTTAATTGTTCTTACCAGTGTTGAAGTTGTGATGTCCTGGTTGTGGCAGCATCTCTCTTTCACCCATACCCACCACCATGTTGCGCAGCCTCAGAGAGTCGTACAGCCCCTGTAGTTTCTGGTACTGCCTGTTCCTCTCCATCAGCCTCTCGGACACCTCGCTGTACTTCCTTTTATACTCCTCCATCACCTGAAGGAAATGGGAAGCTTTACATTTGTATGTATTCTTCTGAACTTAAAGGTTTCTTCTAATTTTCTAGATCAAGCTGTAACTATATTACTATTGCATCATCATCTACGGTCAAGAAAGAGTGGATTGTAACACAGTATGGCAACAGTATTTCTTAGCAGGTCAGAGGGCATGCTTTGGGGTCAATTTCAAATGTGAAGTTATGAATCTGCACTTGAGTTTAACAATTGTGGTTTACTTTCTTCAGGGAGGTGATTTCCCCCCTCATGCCGGTGAGCTCCAGCTCTCTGCTCTGGTTCTGCTGGGTCAACACCTTCTCCATCTGCTTCAGCTGTGCCTCGGTCCGTGACAGACTGTACTCTTGATACATGTGCTCCTGATGGGCCTGTTTACAAGGACACTGACAGGTTGGGTGTTTTACAGGAAAGGAGAAGACAACCAGGCTGACAGAGACAGACATTTCAAGATATACTGTACATAGAAACAGAAAGATGTTTGACCTGATAGCTCCAGAAGGCCAGAGCACGGGCACTGATATCCAGAACTACATCTGGTCGCAGACCTGCCAGCACCATGGCTTTGTACTCCTCAGAGGGAGACAGCTCCGTCCTCACAATGTCCAGCTTCCCAGACAGGGCAGAGGAGCAGGCCGGGCAGATGGCGGGGGAGCGGCTGAACTCACCGGACCCGTGCTGATCACAGAAAACATGGGAGCAGGCTGTGACCCAGGCGAAACCGCTCAGCTTGGTCCGACACTTTGGGAAGTTGCACAGGAGTGTGTCGTCGCAGAGAGACATGGCCACGGCTGTGGAAAGCACAGTAACAGTTTAGTAATGGAGATCAGGGCAATAGGCAAGTCATTAACTGAAGCTTCTATACAGCAATTACAATACATTTTGAGTTTCAAAGACCTTAACCATATCAAGGTAAAGCAAATAAAACAAAAGAGGCTAATACATTTAATGTATTAGCAGGGCAAATCATGTGTGGGGGGTTACCACACATCACACTCTCATGGATTTCAAATTATAAGAGGTTTCAAGACATCGGGGTCCTATTTGGTGAACTTTGCCAACTCAAAATCACCAGGTTTGGGGTAACAATTTCTAGTTTTTTTTTATTTCTTTCCAAGTATATTTGACAGGGACCACATATAAAAAACCATAAACTTCAATACTTTAAATCTGATGCATTATACAGAGATATAGCTAAAAGCTCATTTTCATCCCGAGTCCCTGGAGAGGTGGACAATACTACAAAAAGCATATACATTAACAACACAACAAGCAATATAAAAGACTGTTCACTGTGTACATAGTCACAGGATGCGTATGGTAATGTTTGTGTGTGAATATTGATTGACTTTTGCTATTTTATGTATCGTTAGAGTTTTTCCTTTCCCATCATTTTTCTTGGAGTAAAGCAATATTTTGGCTCCTGATCTTATCAAAGCAACAAATGAAGCATACATAATGTTACTGGGCTAATTCTGCCTCTCAGTCTTCTTTAATCCTTTAAAAAATGTCCACTCCAGCATATCATACTCGGGAAACCTCCAATTGGTCTCGGTAAAGATGAACGTTACTTATTTAGAATACTCAGAATCACAGCACTGAAGCAAATAACAAAAGGGTGGGAAAAAAAACTAAACCCCCAGATTTTACAAAATGGAAAAGTGTAATTCAAGAAGTAAAAGTTATGGAAAAGGGAACTCACAAAATAAGGAATACGGAGGATGTTTTTGAGAAGAGATGGAGTCTAACAGAAGGAAAAATATAGTTACATGGGTTAACACGCATGCACATATACATATGCTTGGAGGTGACCTGACATTAAGGAGGATGCATGAGTGTGCCCATGTAAATGATATTACTATATATTTGCTCTCCCCCCTTTTTATTTTGTACTAACTTATTCGTTGATTTAATTTATTATTACTCTCGTATTTTTGTGTTATTATTGTTTGGTTTTTTTTGTTTTTTTTTAACTCTATTCTTTCTTTTTATCATTATTATTATTATTATCATTTATTTTCTTAATTTTATTTCAATTTTGATTGTTGAAGTTGTTTTCTCTAGTGTACTTAATGAGTTTGTCTATAAGCTCATCTACTTAAAGGGACTGTAACTTTTTAAGGGTATAAATCTACCGGGTCGGTGTCCAATGCGCGCTCACACACCGCGCTCGTCTTCGCTCCACCTCTAGATGTGTATGCGCGCACACTCCACACTGCAGAAGAGTTAGTTTAGCTCTGAGAATATCTAGTGAATGTTCAGTGGACGTTTGTGCAGAAATAACTGCTGCATCTCCTCCAGACCAAGAGAGGTTTCCCGTGTCTTGTGAAGTGATGGGGCTCCGCAGAGAGAAACGTTATAACGTCTCCGACTGGATGCCGGTGCCTCCCCTGTTCCTGGTCGGGAGGCTGAAGTAGGAAAAGCCAACACTAGGATCAGATCTAAATCATGTTAGTGGAGAAACCTTGGTCTGGTCAGCTAACATTACTGCCAAGCAGGTGAAATATAGAGTGATAATATGGTTTTAGCTGACATGTGTCGCCTCACTGTTTTGAGCGATGCTCATTCATGTCTATGTAGAGCGAGTACAAGCGAGAGACCAACGCTGACTTTCGTTGACTTAACGGCCACAGGTGTCGCTGTTAACAAGCAATTCTGAAAGTTACAAATAGTCCCTTTAAAAAATTGGTTTATAAACTATTGGAATTAAGAACTGTAAATAGCATGAAAACAACCGTGAAAAAAGGGAAAAAATAAAGTATAAAAAAAAATTTCCACTCAATTTTAATTTTGACTTCTTTTATCTTTTTTTAAATTATCAATGAGATAAATGCTGGATATTAAAATACTAAATCCTCCAAATCATAACTTGGCTGTATGAAGAAGTAGCCTATGTAATGCTAGCTATGTAGTTTAGCCTTTGGTTTAGCTAAGTCAAGGCCTATAGAAGGGGGCTAGGTCAACACGTCATATATCGGAGATACACCGCATGCGCAGTACAATCTGGTCTTTATTCGTCGAAATTAAGCCAATCGCAACGCAGGACCGCGGCTTAAGTCACACTGCGCATGCGCCGTACCCCAACCCCATGACGCATGTCCCATCCTCCTTTCATAGGCCTTGAGCTAAGTTTCTGCTAACGTTACATCAACTCCCATTAAATGTTAGCATTATAGCAGGTAAAATTACGATCTTTCAGGCTTAAACTGTTACGTCCGCTTTCTGTTCAATGGCTTCTTTTGAAGAAAATAACTTTATCTTTTAAAATTATATGTTTCTGTTAAACTTAAACGTATAACTTAACGGGGTATTTACGGTTAATTATCGAGAGAGCGACGATACCAACCTACCAGTTAGCCAGTTAGATCTTCACTCCGCAGGTGACGACAGGTGACGCTAAATGAATACTGTAATCTGATTGGCTGATTGCAAGTCAAAGACGTCAACGGGTCAAATTTCAAAATATTTAGATCCTTGATTATAAGAGTTTATAGAGAAGAAACTCAAGATGAATGTAGAAATATATATGTTTGATGTAATGCTATATTTTAGTCAAGATGAGACTTTAAATAATATGCTGTATATATCATACAATTATTTATTATTTTTGAAAAATTGATATAAGAAAAAATGGTCAGGAACCAAATAAACTTTCCTAAAACTTTAAGTTATTAAATTAAAATAATATCATGTTTATAAACTAAACTCTGGCATGATGAAATGTATGTGATTATTTTTGTTTTTTCAATTGTCTATATATGTTTGTGTAGTCTTTTTTCTGTATATATATATATATATATACACACACACACAATATATTGTGTGTGTGTGTATATATATAAACTTGTAAAAGAAAGTTTGGAAACTTGTGTTTGGTTGATTATTTATCTGTTGTTACTATGCTAATTGGCAT
>CAKAOH010020376.1:0-29393 GCA_916701665.1 Sebastiscus tertius | reverse complement strand
TATATACACCTGTCTATATATACAAATATGCTGCTTTATGCAAATGTATGTATATATTTATTATTGGAAATCAATTAACAACACAAAATAATGACAAATGTTGTCCAGAAACCCTCACAGGTACTGCATTTAGCATAAAAAATATGTGTCAGTGTGCTGACTTGACTATGACTTGCCCCAAACTGCATGTGATTATCATAAAGTGGGCGTGTCTGTAAAGGGGAGACTTGTGGGTACACATAGAACCCATTTTCACCCCTTTGAAAATGGCCCTGACAGTTTTTCCTCGCCAAAATTTAGCGCAAGTTTGGAGCGTTATTTAAGCTCCTTCTTGACAAGCTAGTATGACATGGATGGTGCCAATGGATTTCTTGGGTTTTTTCTAGTTTCATATGCCGCCTTCACTCTAGCTTTAAAACTGAGCCCGCTGCAATCTCTGAAAGATCGGCGGCCTGTCACATTTTTTAAGAGGTTAATTAAAAATCGCAAGTTGCATTAAAGAAATTAGTGGCATTAAAACAAATGTGTGTGTGTGTACATCTATACAGTATATATATATATATATATCATAATAGCTCCTATATATTAAGGATGTCAGCATCCCAATGTTCCCTATGTCTGCTTGGCCATTAATCCAATCCCAGAGTGTTCTCCTCATCTTGTTAACAAGGATTCAATCAGTGGTTCAGTTCACCTCCAGACCACTCAAACCTGGAAAAATCTCCTTCAATTAAAATCCCAAAATAGTCTCAATAGTCTAGCACCTGGCTGCCATTTAGCAACTTTAAGACGGAGAGCTAAGCCTGGGTTAATCAGTGAGACAGCCATAGCTGTGTCTGCTATATCATGTGCGACAGAGGAAGAAAGGAAGCAACAACGCAGCAGCCCCAAGTTCCTCGCTATGACTCCATGGTGACAAACCAGACAAGACAGGTTTAGAGATGAATGAGGTCCCATAGGGATTAAATCTAACACAGGACAAAACCTTGGGACAGAAGAGGCATTCAGCCGGGCCACAATGATGTGTAATAGGCTCTCGCTCTTTGATGTCCTTCTCACCTCTCTTATCAGGATAAAAGAGGATGAGGACATGGGGTGGTATTAACCATACACATAAGGAGTTCTAAAACGGTTTCAACATCAGTTAAGATCTAAAAAAAAAAAACTCCTTCATGATCAGGTTCGTTCCGTATTCATCATCATTGTGACCTTTTGTGATTTGACATCTGAGCTTTGCCCCTTGAAGGTACAGGATATATTTCAGAAAGTGGAATAAGTTATTCTGACGGTGGCAGTGATCTTCATTCCATGCGGCGAGCCTCTACTAATACAGTGCAACTTCACCGTTTCTTGTGATTTTAGCACCGTGATGTGTTAAGTATTAAAACCTTCTTATCATGCCGTTTCCCCAGAGTCACTGACAATGGCAACCGTGTGGCCACCCAGCTTCAAATCAACTTAACAACACACACTGCAAACCCAATGGCCTGTTATGTATCAAAGATTATTTATACTGTACCTCTGCTGAACCCACAGCAGCCAGTTCGGTCATGTAGAGGTCCAGGACGTGGAACTGCAGCCCGCAGGGTACCCCGCTGGTGCTCTGCAGGAGCTGTGCATTCAGCAGCTCCAGAAACCTGCCGACCACACTGAGGAGACACGCCAGACACTCAAGATCACTTCAAAATGACATGATGGGAACATTAACTAAATGTTAATGCGTTACCTGCTCTCCCAGTTTTTCCTCTTCAGCATCTCAAAGGTTTGTCTGAACATGAAGCGAACCAGCTGTTAAAGAGAGAAAGAAAGAAATCAGCATTTCAGATGTGTAAGCAATTAAAAACATCCAAAATCTTTCACAAACCATATTGTCAAAAATTCACAGCTGACATCTTTGTGGAACTGTGTTGATGCAATCAGTGTTGAAGTGCAATCACACCTAGTTTGTTTTGAAGAAATGTACTCTGCTACT
This sequence comes from Sebastiscus tertius, assembly GCA_916701665.1. Classification (NCBI taxonomy): domain Eukaryota; kingdom Metazoa; phylum Chordata; class Actinopteri; order Perciformes; family Sebastidae; genus Sebastiscus; species Sebastiscus tertius. Next base: position 27,421 of record CAKAOH010020376.1, on the reverse strand, counting down.
TTATTTCTGTTCACACTGCCTGTTCACCACATACAGCATGTTTAGCAGACAGAGTCACTACTGGCAGGTTGGAGATGCTACTGACAAGAGAGTCACACCAGGCCATGGGACTATAGTGGGACACCATCATCTTTGCTCTTTACTTATTTCACTTATCAGGTGATGATGCCAGCAGGATATGAGCCTGATTGGTTTTATTTCCAAGACCGAGTCAGCTGGCTACTAGATGTGAACATCTCTTAGCAGGACTTGAAATGAACACTGACCTAATACGAGGAATAACTGATTGGCCAGGTAAGATTGGCCAGTTTGCCAAAGCGGTGGATACTGGACCAAATTCTGAGGATGCTTATCAACCTTTCTGACATCGGACATCTTGACTTGTCATAGTAGGAAAAGTGCAGGTGTTGCTACTAACATGACCGATGGCTCTGTTCTATTCAAGTGTTCCTGTAAGGCATAAGAGCGTGACAGTGATGAACAATAGCCAGGCTTTACCTGAAGGTCTAAGCACAGAAACACTATTTCTCAATAAAGCTCATTGTAAGTAAGAGGACAGTGTGCAGGAATTATCTCTTCTTACTTTAAAATGACTATTACTTTACTTTGACAAATATAACTGTTTTTCTACAAATCCCCTTTTCATTTAACAAAAACAAGTCCTATTCTTTATTGTTTATGTCGTCTTAACACAACCAGACATTCAAACTTAAAAAGGTAGGGTTGGTAAAGATTAGAGAAAAAAAATGTTTTGTTGAAAACACCACGACAGCAATCAATAAATCAAATGCTCTGACAAAAGAAAAGAGAAAAATATCTGGTATCTGTCGCACACACACAGAGAGAGAGAGAGAGAGAGGAGAGAGGAGAGAGGAGAGAGAGAGACTGACGGCGAGTTTGAAGATAAGTTCCCGTGTCTTACTTGCCACGGTCCATTTACTGATGGGGTTAATTAGGACCAAGTTGGACCAGCCCTATTCTCATTATGACAAACTGCTCCTCTGAGTGTTGCTCAGCAACACCACCAACCCAGACTTTGAATAAAATATGTATTCAAATCAGGAACTATCTGTTCTGGGGGTGGGGGGTAATGATTCTTGAACCCAATGACTTATCCCAGAGTGACTGATCTTACTGCACCAGCTACTTTCTTTAAAAGGTAAAGCTCATTCAGCATTCTCCTCACACTAACCTGGAAGAACTTGTCCATCCGCAGCCTGTCGATGCCGGTCCACTCTCTTTTGAAGGTCTGCAGGAAGCTCTCCAGGTATAACAGCTCTGCAGGCAACAGCACATCATCATCATCATCATCATCGTCATCGTCATCGTCATCGTCATCGTCGTGAAAAGTACAGGGCTTTTTTCATGTGCGTCATATTAAATCATATCAGATTATGAAATCAGAGGTGGGCGACTTACGGCTGTCGATATTGTGGAAGCTGTGGATCAGGGTGGAGATTTGGTTTGATAGCTCCTCCTAAAGAAGAAGAGTGAAGACTGCATGAACAGGAGAGGGGAGGCTGACTGAACATTTAAGGATTTATGACAGACACATTCACATTTTTCTGATTTGGACTTTGGGTTGCTTTTTATTCTCCATCAAGATGCTATCAAGACCCCTTGTGGAATTTTGAGGCCGATAGCAAATCAATATTTGTCCAGTAACTAGTGGCGGGCTACCGCAGCTCCTGTGGTGATCAAAACATTATGTCAGAGCTTGTCTCAAATAAAGAACACCACATGACTCCAAAACGTCTCTGCTGCTTCAGGAAACAGCTTCATTCAGTTTGATAGTTTAGAGAGATCTTTGTGATCGGCACATCAGTGGGATAAGAACAGAGGAGAATAACTGAGAAATATGGCTATGTACACTAGAAAGACAAAATCATAAGTATGACAACATTCCCACCTGATAATAATGTTATAGTTATAATGTAATAACAGTAATAGGCTCATCTAATCAAGATTCTCCAATCACATCACATTGTGATTCCTATGAAACGTCGCATAATATCAACCATGAAGTTAAAACACATGAGCCCACAGTCGGCCTAAACTACACCAATAACGTACATTAATATTTCGCGTCTGCAAAAGTATTTTATATGCAAGCTTTTGGGAAATGCATTACTGTTACTATTGTTGCACAATAACATCTACATTTAATGCAGCACTGGTGAAAAAAAGCTACTACAGTTTTAATAATATCACGCAGGCTTCTTGGACTTTTAGAGCACACATACGAGACTACTAAACTAGCCAGGGACCCCTTACAGGGGACAAAACCTAAATACTTCAGACCTGTTTCACAGTCACAAACCACCAGATATCACTGTTCCTGCTGTGTTTGAAGCCCCGAAGCTTCAAATCTTTTTCAACACAAATCAAAAGAAAGCCTCAAAGCTTTAGCTGATATTTCTTTTTATAAAAAACTTTTAGTACCATCATTTTGGGCACAAAATTGATAACAATTTTGATAATCTACTAATCACTACATCTGTTTAAATTAAGCAAAAATGGAAATGTTTTTCTGTGTTTCATATTATTTTGTAATATTTAGGGGGTTTAGTACTGAGAAACTCAGAAAAGAATAAAATCACCTCAGAATTTGTGAAAGGTATTTTTACTATTACATATACTAAATAATTAATTAATAATGAGAATATTAGTTGCAGAAAAAAATGCCCTAAATTGCTCAATTTTTATTTAAAAAGGCTGTGACAAAGATATGTGCAATTATATATTTTACAGTTGAACAATAAACTTTACTATTAAAAATGACAGGCTATTTATGACAGAAAATAACTGAATAAAAAAGATACAAAGAGATAAAAATAAAAATATTTTACACAAGAATAATAAAATCTTATGTACCGGATACATCTAAATACTGAACAACAGGATTATATGGGATTCCTGGGGTTGATGGCGATATAAGGGAGTAAAAACTATCCAATATTGAAATATCAGCCAATGTATGTATATACATTGATTACGTGTTAAATGGTAAATGGACTTACATTTATATAGCGCCTTATATAGCGCCTTCTGACCACTTAAAGTGCTTTACACTACATGTCAGCATTCACCCATTCACACACACATTCATCCACAACCTTATTAATAAGCTGATGTGAGAGAGCAGATCTGAAATTAGTGTTGGATTATAAAACCTGTTTTGCATTGAAGCCTTAATGAATGACATGAGCGTGAGGGATATTCTTCTCACTGTGAATCCACCAATACATTTTCTGATCAATTTCATCATTGAGCAAGAGAATCCTGCTGCACAATTTGTGAATCTCATCTACATGTTGCTGGTCATTATGTAAAGGATAATGTACAGCGAGCAGGTCATTGTTGTGAAAGAATCCCTGACAGGGCGATGCTGTACCACAACGCGAAGCGGAGGGGTCTCTCATCGCCCTGTTGGGGATTCTTTCAAAACAATGACCTGCTAGTTGTACATTATCCTGCTTATTACACGGCTGCTTACTGAAGAAATCAATATTTTGACACAAAAACGGTCCACCAGAGTCCGACATCAGAACTGTGCCCATAGCAACGGACTGTTATACATAGTTATACAGAAATTACAGACCGCAGAACACTGTGGTTGACCAATCAGGATTGAGTATTCAACACAGTTGCGTAATAATCATAATTATTAGAGAATATGTTATTATTGTGGTTGTAATTGTTTTTTATACACACACACATATACACACACACACACACACACACACACACACACACACAATAAAATGCTTGTCCACTGCACTGTGAGGGGAACAAAACATTTACAGACTGATCTGACATGTTTTCTGGTTTATTAAGCAGATTTTACTTTCTTTGTGTATTAGACGTGGTAATATAATCATTTATTATAGTAGTTTTAAGAAGGTGGAATGAGACTTACATTTAATGTTTAACCTTGTGCTGCTGCAGCCTTCATGTTAATCTGATGGCCTTCTATTCAGACTTTACTTAACAGCATTACAGAAATATTACCATGTCAAACCTCGTAAGATGCCAATGTGGATTTTACAGAAAAGTAACTTGGTGCTTATTCCAACAGGAGACTGACATGTAAAATGACCATTATAAATGAAGTGCATGTCTGAAAGGGGCTCAATGCTCTCTGTATAACACCCACCACCGATGATAGGAGTCTGTAAGCACTAACAGAACATACCTGCAGCAGTGGTTTATCCTGCATCCACAGACAATAGAACAGACCCTTCCATAGCTTGAGCAGCTCATCACCTGTGAATCCACCTGTACAGAGGACACAAGACTATCAGTCACACATGTCCTGAACCCAGGATACAAAAATCAGTGCTTACACAAAAACTGATGACTGCAGTGGTAATCCATTAGTCATTATTTGACAACAACAAGTAAAGTAACAAGGTTAATGCTGCTACATTACAGTTCACTGGTGGTCAACTGTAACATTAGCTAGCTGGCTAGTGAAGCTACACGTGTGCACCATGGTGTGCAGCACTAGCAGCTACCAGCACCGAGCAGACTGGGACCAGCTTCCCCTTCAACCCAACCACTTTTAACCATTAATATCTCGTTACCATGTCACCCATTTTAAAGTAAAGTTAATAATAGCTTTAGAGCTGTTGTTAGCTAGCTGTGTCAGAGCTAGCTACCACAGCTAGCAGGCTAACAGGTTAGCTCACCTATATCGCTCTGAGACCTGACGTTGATGTACTTCCTCAGTTTCTTTATCGCCTTGGTCCGGACGGGTTTCTCGTTGGAGGCTAGTCTCTGTGCGAGCTGGACCTCTGGCTCCTGAATCGACGCCATGTTCACCCCGTTTCACGTGGGGACTCTTCTCTTCACTCTCCTCCTCTTCACGTCGCTTCTCTTCCTCTTCCCACGTTGGTTTCCACCGTACGATGCGGACTGATGACGTCACGATAACTTGGTGGCTGTACTTCCGCATAGCGCCACATGGCGGCAGCCTCTGACCTCTGACTGATGCTCATACATCTATGGTTCACACATCTATGGATATAGCCTACATGTGGGCTACGAGTCTTGGAGATGAAAGGCTGAGCAAATTGAGCCTCATTAGAGGGTTTTGACTGAGATCATAGAACTACACATATGCATATCTATCAGGAATAGTGTATAAAATGAACAAATATGGTGAAGAACTGCAGAGATTATTTTACTATTTAAATGCAAGCCCAGTCCTGCAGAGAAGTGTTCTTGTTTGTGTATATGGCTCCCTTAGCTGATGCTCGGATGTGTAGAGTGTAGAAGCTTCAGGTCTGAATATACCCATGTCAGTCTTTCCAAGTTTCTTCAGCGTGTCTAATGTTTGTGGTGAGCTTCAAGTGCTATTTTAAATAAAACAAAGCATGAAAATGACAGAGCTCTAAACTTTCATATGTATCTGATATTATCTCCACCAATTGGACAATGACTCTAATATCATCCAAAAGCCAAAAGTGAAAGCTCCTGTAGATCCTCCTGAGATCCAGGATGTCCAACAGAGAGGTTAAACTTTGTCTGGGTCCAAGGATCTGAGCTTTTATAGTATAACTAGCTGGGGATACATAACTTTCTTAAAAAAATAATAATAATAGGCCTATTTTAAGAACTTAATTGTACACTTACATCAGTATTACTTGGTATGTGGTAATGATCTGTACAATAGGACCCTAAGCAATTAAGACATAATGGTATAAACTAGTATAACACTATTAAATTATATTATTAGGCGTTAGACGCTATTGAAAGAAAATAGGAAAACATACTTCCTCAAATGCCTGAAAAGAATGCTTGCTAGAAAACCTCCAGGCTCATATACTCCAGTTATTACTTGGAGGGGAAAGAGCTAAAATAAAGGAATTTCAAATTCAAAAGACAAAAAAAAGAAAACACCAGGTTTCATGTAGACACATTTTTGGAAACTGTTGTCTGATTATCCAGAGTGACAAAGACACATTAACCTCCTGTGTTCACTGTGTGGTATTTGATGAAACATAAATTGATTTAAGAATATGCCCCATGTAAACACAATATCATCCGGAATAATGAAGGTCTTAAAACTAGATTTTTACAGAGGGTCCCTGTTCATGACAGGGTCTCGGGATCTGGTAAGGAAGCAGGGCTCTCCTTAAGGCCCTTATCAAATGTGGATATTGTGCTTTAGTAGTGCATATAGTGCATGTTCCCAAACACAAGTGCAGATGTTTGGGAATCTATTCAAATTACCACAAAACAATCACCACACAATGAACCTGGGGCTTTTGGAGCCCTTGGGAGTCTGAGGCAGTTGCCCGCTTTGAGCATCAAAAATGAAATTCCACTCATTTCCATTATATTGAGGTGAAGGTAGAAAAAAAAATTTCAATATAAATCAATCATCATGGTTCGATATGACTTGGGCTAAGAAGAAGAAAGGAGCAGTTGAGAGGTGGGATCAGTCAGAGATCAGGAAAATCAGCAAAACAAACACAACTTCAGTGACACTGAAATAAAAATACTTTGTTATAAAGTGACAAGAACCTCAACCTTACTAAGGCCACATTCTGTTAATCATGAATCATGACAATAATCTTTATTCATTTAGAAGGACTAATTTAATAAACTTGTAGGGAAATGAAAAAGTGATGAAATTAGGTCAAAAGAAAAACATCACAGTGTAAATGTCTGTGTGATGATCAGCACTGACAGCTCAGTGGACATGAAGTTCCTGTTTAATGAGCTCACTGCAATAAGTCTTCATCCCTTCATTGTTTGGTGTCTATCTAACGGGTTTATCCTGTTAGTCCATGCAATCTTCCTTCATTCGGCCAGTGTGGATGGAGCTACAGTACAAACATGACTCTGTTGACAAGTTACAGGGCCCCGAGGAAAAACAGTGCTCTGCTGGAGTTACTCTTACCTGGCCCCAGGTGTTCTGGTGTGAACTCAGGAGGAAGGGGGTCTGGGGCAGTTGCTGCTTTGCCTGCCTAGCTAGAGGAAAGGTTTTATTGTAAGCCATGAGATGAGATGAAATGAGATGTAAGATTTTTTAAAACATCAGAATTGGTCAAATGATGTATTTATTCAGGGAATTACAAAGTCTGACACCATCAGGCAGCAAAGGTCCACAGATGGAATCAAACTGGATTTGTTGCGATCAGTTTATGGATCACGTTTTAACCACTTATCACAGAGAGAGAGAGAGAGAGAGAAAGAGAGAGGCTGGGGTCGTGATGTGGAGCTAGGGTTAGGATTCTCCTTATACATCCATGGGAGCTAGCAGCTACACTAACACGTTATGAATACTAGGAATGAGAGAGGCTCTCTAGTCCTCTGGTCCTCTGGTCCTGTAGTCCTCTGGTCCTCTGATCCTCTCGTCCTCTAGTCTTCTGGTCCTCTAGTCCTCTGGTCCTCTAGTCCTCTCTGATCCTCTAGTCCTCTGGTCCTCTAGTCCTCTAGTCCTCTGATCCTCTAGTCCTCTGGTCCTCTAGTCCTCTAGTCACAGTTCAACAACCGTCTGAACGCAGAGGCAGTGCGTGACGTCAGAGCAGCCCAGCTGTGCATGTGTGTGTGTGTGTGTGTGTGTGTGTGTGTGTGTGTGTGTGGTGACAGTGAGCTCGCTCTCACACAACAAGGAAGTGGAGGAGGACATGTCGCTCAGCTGAAGACACGAACACACGGACACACAACCTCCGCCTGTCTCTCCACGGTAAGTGTTTATATCCCGGTACCGAGCGAGCGAGGGTCGGTTCCTCCTCAGCAGGAACAGAGTGCTTTTATCCCGGTAGGCTACAACACCGAGCGACGGTCGGCGGGTGACCGTGTGATCCCGCCGTGATGTGGTTTAGCTAGCTGTCGTTACACCGAGCAGGAAGCTGTCGGTGTGTTGTGAGGACAGCTACTGTATCTATAACTACTGTATGAATAATGTCCTGTAGCTCCGTTAAATAGCTGCTCAGAGGCCTGGAAGATGTCTCTGTGTCTCTGTCCACTGGGTCCATGCATCACTGAGACCTACAGGGTCTTTATTTGATTTATACGTGGTTACTCTTCGATATATGGTAAACATGAGGGATATAAGAGACCATAACATCAGTCCATGTCGTCCCCGTCTGCAGCTTCAGATGCTGCTCTCAGCCTCAGCAAACACTGAGACAAAGACAAGGATCTGGAGTCTAAATGCACTGTGGGACTGTCTCTCTGTCTCTTTGTCTCCCTGTCTGGGTTAGAGGGTCAGAGAGAGAGATCATAGCTGTAAGTTACTGAAGCCATAGAGCTGTGGTTTCAATTTACCATAAGATGAAGCTTCAGTGATGAAACTAGGAAGCTATTTATGTCACATGACATTTCTAAGTGTAGGCTGTATGGCAGCAGTGATTCTGTCCTGGCTGTAACGTGGCCACGCTGCCAGCTCTCTCTCTGCTGGAGCACACAGACAGACAGGGGAGGATTTCTGCTGCTCCTGGTCCAGCATGTTTCCAGTATTTCTGCTGCTCCTATCAGCATGTGATAGTCCAGAGCTGAGCTGCAGCTCCTGGTCCATCATGTTTCCTCTGTGAAGCATGTGATAGTCCAGAGCTGCTGCAGCTACTGGTCCATTATGTTTCCTCTGTGTAACATGTGATAGTCCAGAGCTGCTGCTCCGAGGCAGATGGATGAGCTGAGCAGCAGATCAAACATGAGGCCAGTGTTTCACTGTGTTCTTTAGGGGAAAAGGAGGTTGGAGATGAGGCTTTGTGAATCAAGTGAAAGGCATTAGTTTGAATATAACCATCTTGTTAAATCTGGGTAGAGAAAGTACATGAACAACACTGACAGTAAACGACTTACTGCATTTCTGTGACCTGATTAGATATATAGTTTCATTTGGAGTAGCTGGCATATACTGTAAGGGCTCATCCATGCTTCATGTTTACCAGGATTCACCAAAACCCTGATTATAACCAGCATACTAATGCACGTGTAACAGAGCCATTTATATAAGATAAAGACAAGCAGCAAATCCTCAAACTAGATAAGCTTGAACCAGAGAATAATGAACATTTTCACTAGATAACTGACATAAAAGAGTAATCAATGATCAACAATTTGCTGATAGTTCTGCCTCTCCTAGTTTGGCTTTCTGCTCCATTGTAGAGTTACTGCAGTGTGGCGACTGCGAGACCTTCTCACTTGTACTATTCTAAAATCTGTGTCAAACTTTGACAGGTGAGCTGGCTTTTTATGCTCTGATGGACTTCGGCTGTATGAGGTTTAAGCTGAACAGTAAAAAATAAAATGTCAGATGCCTCAATGAGCCTTTTACACCACTTTTCACTGACGGAGTTCTCCATTTCTCTTTCTTTATCTCTTCAGCTATACCCTGTCTCCTCTCTTATCATTTCTTTTTCTTCCTCTCTCCTCCTCCACTACCTCTTCTTCACCCTTCTCCCTCTCTTGTCATCTTCTCAGACTCCAGAGCTCACTGTGTCCACCATGTGTCTTCTTGCTGCCGATCTCCCAGCAGCTTCCTCTGAGATGGAGATGACATGATGTCTGCGTGTTCCCCATCAGCCTCCTCAGAGTGAGCCCACATCTGCTGCCCATCACCGTCATTGTCAGTATTCACATCCAAACATGGCGTCTGTTCCTCCTGGGGTCCGCCTGCTGGTGTCCTTCGACAGGGACCAGTGGTAAGTCTGAGCTTGACTGTGTGTGTTTAACGGGGTGTGGTCTCTTTACTTTCAGCTCACTGTCATGTTATATGAGTTTTCATTCCTGACTGCCAATTTGCCATCAATGTGAAACTAATGTGAAAGTGTGAATTGTTTCTGTCTATTAGAATGTGTGTGCACGTGTGCTTATTTTCAGTTCACATATAGAATTTTTTCCCCATCCAAGACCATTTCTACAAGATCTCAAAGTTTATTAACAGATTATTTATTTAGATATTTCTGTTCAATATGGACATTTCGGTGTAGCAATCAGCACTGAGCACAGACCTTTTTGTCCTCCTGAGCTGAGCAGTAAGGACTGTTTAAGGTGCGTAGCAGAGTCCTGAGAACAGGAAATATGACATTCTGCTGAGGGCTTTGGCTGCCATTCTCAAAATGTGATGACGTAGTAGTAGTGTATTATAGACTGAGCCGCTGACGTCAAATGCAATTAGTGTCGGTCACGTGAGTTGTTGCGTTGCTAGGAGGTTTCTATAGCTTTCTTATTGTCAACATATCCAACGAGAATTGCAAATCCACCATTGTGTTAGTCCGTCTCTCATTTTGACCTTCATGCCCCGTCTTTGGTGCTCGCTCAGCCTTGAGTCCATTGGTTCCTACTGAAGACTTAACTCTTTAAAAGCAGCTCACAGATTTATCAAAGGCTCTGTAATTTCCAGAAACAGCTGGTCACTGATGTACATGATTACTTTAAGAGAGAAGGAACTACTCATCCCATAAACCATTGTGAATGGGGACTCACCACCTCTGGAAACTCTCAAAAAAAACATTTAAACCATCCATTGTAGGTGTAAATGCAGACACATTCAGCCACTGTATGTCTTATTTCTCACCTCAAATGTTTTCAGAAACACATTTGTGTGAACTGTTTTCATGATAAAAGAGAAAAATTCCAAACGAGCCGCCATGTTGGTCCCGGTTTGAAATCCGGGAGCAGACCACACAGAGCAGCACAAAATGCGATTTAGCGAATAAATGATGACATACATGAAGCATGTGACTTCAACGTCCAGTCTCCACACAGTAACCTTCCTCACATTAAAACATGGAACAAACACAGATGTCATATTTCCATCCGGTTTCTACATTGTTCGACCGGCGCTCTTTTGATGACGTCATCTTGTTGCGCCCTCTTCTTCTGCAATGGTATAATGGCACCCGACTGGAGGATTAGTTCCACCTACTGCTTATCTTGATGGACCAACTCCTAATAATCACATACCTGCAGTGGATGGAAACAAGCAGTCATTGGCATTTGCTTTTGCAGATTTTCTTGAAATTCGGTTAAATTGGCGATACATTTGGATGGAAACCTGGCTATTGTCAACTAAATGCAGTTGTAGCAAGGTTCATGGAAACTGTACTCTCAGTTACATAATATGGAAAAGTAATTCCTATAGCCACAGGGTTAATTTCACCTTTAGTGAGACGTGCCTATATAGTGCCCATGACAAAGCACTACTATAAAGAAGCCCCGTCCATACAGTATCCATTATAGAAGCAAGAGCCGGTGTCAACTGCACAGACCACATCAGAACAGTGAATAGTGCCTCTATGTGCAGGATGGTTCTGTGGATTAGTCTTCTTGCTTGGGAAACCATCCATGTAGCATGAGTGCACAGATAGGAGTTCGGATCAGGCTTTTGCTGTCTCAGTCATTCATTTTTATTCACACCTTGTGGTTGTTAGATGCATGGGATGCTCCCATTGCTCATTCAAAGCTTCCATTTCTTCCACTGTCAGCTCACTTTTTTTTTTTTAGAAGGGCAAAGTCTTCTTTTTCCACCTGAAGCTGTCCTGCATGTGTAGTTGCAGGTGTTTCTCCAGTTTGGCCTTTCCTGTAGTTTCAGTGCTGGATATTCTGTTTTTTATCCTCATCGGACTTTCACTTTTTTGATTTAGTGTTTTTATTTCCCCCGTTTATAATGAACCCAGATCAGATCTCTGACACTTTGTCCTGCTGTTGTGTGTCATGTATCTGTGTATGCATGACACATGCTGTGTAAATTTAAATTGCCCACTGATTTACTGATAAAACTATTCACTTGAGCCAGGATTGAAGAGTCCTGATATGTGACCTTGATTGACACCTCCCAGCCGTAGACTATCAATCTAACACACTGATATGATGAAGTGGGGAAACTGCTGTTTACTACGAGCCAGTTGTCAATCATTCACTCGGCAGCTACAGATCCGGGGGCTAACCACAAATATTTGTCAAATCTGGTATCTGTGGCTGTCACTGGACTGTAATAAGCCCGTCCAATCATTTCATTCGGCCTGAATGTAATGATTGATACCCGCCTGCGTGTGTTCACTCTGCCCGTACACTCATTGCACCATCACCAGAGTCTTCCGCCAGCTGCTTTACAACTTATGACTTGGTGACTTTTTCTCTAGATTTAGGGCCTTCTGGAGCTAGTGCTGCTAGCTACTTTCATTGGAGAAGAGTTGGCATCACTGGACTGGGTTTATAGGTTGGATTATTTTAAAATGTAGTGTGCTCTTGCTAGTTTCTCAAGATTATCAACCGTAGCTTTAATTATCTACACCTTAGTGAACGGGGCTCTTGCATAAGTAAATTGTGCTCTTTCAAATTGCGATTTTGAAAAAACAACAATTCATTATTATGGTGTACGGTCTAAGACCTGCTCTATATATAAAGCGTCTCGAGATAACTTCTGTTATGATTTAACGCTATATAAAAATAAATTGAATTGAATTGAATTGAATTGAATTGAATTGAATTGAATTATTCAGCCCTAATTATCATACATTCATACTCCATGGCAACTTGGTTTGAACGGTTGCTTTGGATGTCTTGTTATAGCATTTAAACGGACACCTGCCAGCCAATCAGAAACCTTCTGTGGTCTTGACACAAATGTCCATAATGACTAAATATCCTAATAGGAATTTCATAGTACATCATGAAATGTACTGTCTTATCAGACCATTGAAAATGCCTCGTTAATAAAACAACCAAGCTTTACTGTGAGTTGGATAAATATGTTTTCAGTTAGTCATCATGTGTATCTTCAGCACACAGTGTGCTGTCAGAGGCATCTGGGTTAGAGCGGCGTCTTGCCGGCTTTACTCAGGACACACACTGGGAACGAGCTCACAGCATGCCGTCCAGCTGTTGCATAAGAATGTGTCTAGTTGCTCATCTCAAACTGCCCCTTGGTCTATCTCCAGCGTCTGCTGCAGAGCCCGAAAAACAGCCTGACGCCTCCACTATATAGCACACAGATAAAATCAGAACACAAAACACAGCACAAAGAAGATTGTAAACATAACTGAGAGACAAAGCAAACCAGGATATCCTGAATGTATGACACTGTAGTAGAAGGGTGTAGCATTGGCAACGGAGTACAGATTGCTCTATTAGTCTTCTACTGCTTAATGTGAGCAGCAGCTGCCTCACACATTCTATGTGGTTGGCATCTCGCCTTTTTACAAGCAACACGTCTGCAGGATAATCATCGTTAATGTGTCTTTCAGACCTCAGCCACTTGTCAAACAGCTTATTCTTTGTGTGCCGAAATATTTCACAACACTTTTCCCTGTCTTCTGACGTGTGTTGTAATCCCAGTCGGGCAGATATGGGAGGTCCAATCAGATGTAAAATGCGTCACGCTCATTCTGGCTGGTGATTACATATGTTTTCTATATTTGCTCGTTACATAATACGGCCGGAAAAGGCATAATGTCAGCCACGCACCTTTGAGTGTCTGTTAATGATACACAAATATCCCTAAATTCCATCTGCTGTGGATTGCGTCACTACTGTAGACACACTGTATGGAGGAATATTTGTGAGGTGATCTCTGCAAATATGTGTGCTGTGGTTTTAGCCTGTCTTGTTGGCAATGAAAGAGATAAGCAGGCTTATTAAGAATACCAGTGTTAGCTTTGTCCTGTCATGCCCTGATCTCAGACCTAGACTGAACATGCTGCTTTGGATTTGAGCTCTCAGTGCTGCCCTCCTGTGTTTCCTCTCTGCAGGTACAGAGCTCTCACGTTCATTCTCACCTTTCTGCTCTACACCAGCTTCCACCTCTCCAGGAAACCCATTAGCATTGTCAAGGTAACAAATGCTCATTGTTGTAGTAGTATACTCTATACATCACATTCACACGTACAGTAACACACCCTGTGCAGAGTTTCCCTGACAGTGATGAAGCCCAGTCTAAAACTGAAGTTGAGATTTCTATTGATGATAATCGTATTTAGAGGCCAGGCTTAAAGGGGAACTTCCGTATTTTTCAGCCTGGACCCTATCGTTCTATGTTGTTGTGTCTAACTGACTAACAGGGGACGACACTTTCTGAAACAGGTCCAGTATTGAGGGAGAACGCTGTAGATGGCAGCTGCTCACAGGCTGTAATGTAATCCTATCGTGGCGAGCTGCCACCGCCATGTACGTCCACTAAAAGTGCTGGGTTTTTGCCATGACGGGCTCCGGTTGTTATTAGAAGTGTGTGAGACATTATGGAAAGAGTCTCTCTCAAGGAGAAGTCTGGTTGTGAAATCTGGCGAGGCGACGTGTTGCCGGTAGAAAACGGTGGAACAGCGGAATACATCCATGGTGGATGCCCGTCAGTGGCAACAACAAGAACTTTTAGTGGATGTAACGTTACATTGATGCTGCTCACTGCCCTCACAGCTCGTTTCACGGTTGCTGGTTACAACATTCTCCCTCAACACTGGACCAGTTTCAGAAAGTGTTGTGTCCATTAGTCACTTAATCATAAAAACATGGGAAAATAAGCTCAGGTTGAAAAATACCTAAATTACCCCATGAGCTTTGGGGAATTAGCTGGCACTGCACAACAGCTGCTATCAGGAGCTCAGTGTAATAGCAGTAATCCTACATGAGAAAGGGTGTGTTCCATGTATTAGACGAGGTTGAGGCGATGGTGTGTCTGTCCCAGATCACAATGAGCAATACTGTACAATTATTATAAGAGTGTGTTTTGGTGCAAGAAAATGTTGTGGAGATCATAGCTAATGGAAAGCTTGCAACATAACACCAAGAACAGAATAACTGAGTCAATCCACACACTGTCTGCATAATGCTTCATTCACACATATTGACCAATAAGGGTATCAGGCTGGCATACAGTGCTACACAAACAACTCAGAGTTTGTATGTGATTTATTGTATTACATATACATTTGGTGGATATTAGGGTGAAGGCTGGTTTAAAATATAGAAACAAATGAATATAATGTGGATGAATGAAATGCTCCCCATAGGGAGAACATTCTGTGGAGTTAATCTCCTCAAATACTCAACATGACATCCATCAATGCACCTGCATGTACTATTACTGATTTTCCATCATCCATTTATTCATATTGTTTGTCCGTTAATTAACGTTTAAAACGACTTCTAGAAGAAGACTTGGTGTAGGTTATTAAGAAGAGTTTCCTTTAGTGGTCTGGTACATGTTAAAGCTGTCCAACTGGTAGTATTATATAGCGGATTGATATCTTGGATGCAGCTTTGGTTCAGGTGAAATGTTTTAAAAATGGATTTCCAAGATAGTCCATTTATTCATAATGTAAATATGTGAAATTAGATCCATGTTTTAGATTAATTGTATGTAATGTTTTAGGAAAACAGTTTGCGGCCAAGCTGCAGTCGGTAACAATTCTTCTGAACCAGGGTTATTATAGTAAACTAAAACTAAAACTAAAACTAAAAAGGAAAATAAGCAGTGAAAAATATTTTTAGTAAACTGAAACTAAATAAAACTAAATCCTTTAAGAAAAACTACAAATAAAATGAAACTATATTTCCTGGTTAAAAAGTAATAAAAATAAAATAAAAATGAATGTAAATTGATTTCTGTTTTATTTTTTTTTTAGCTATAATATATCACTACTGAAAAAAGGAGGCGGCATGAATTTCCGTCAACTCTTGTGACATGAACCACAGAAATAGAGCAGACTTGTCCCTCCAGGAGACGGTGCAGTGCCTCAATCGCTTCACATCGGACACTAAAGTAGCGCGAAGATTAAACATGAAACATTAGGACCATTCCAGTTCTCCAACCGTGTATTTTGTATGTCGCCTACATGTAGCTACCTCTGAGACATTATATCTGGCCCTAACAAAAACTAAAGTAAAACTATTGTAAAACTAAAACTGAAAAGCTGAAACTAAACTAAAACTAACAAACACACTCTGAAAACTAACAACCACTAAACTAAAATAAAATAAAAACTAATTGAAAATTCAAAACTATTCTAATCTTGAGCATACTGATGTTTTCTGTCATGTTATAGACCAAGCCTTTGTTCTAAAATGTGCTGGTGTTGCAGCCACAGCAGTCCTCTGCACAGAACAAGCAGACACTGTAGACAACAGTATTCAGTGATAGTATAGGGTTAGATGGAGCCTGTTACACATAACGTTAGTGTTTTCTGGCCAACTGAATGGTGCACTCCTTGTTGTGTTGACAGAGCGAGCTCCATAAGAACTGCTCCTCTGTCAGTGAGATCGCCACCGCCCTCTCCAGCAGCAGCCAGCAGCCCCCCTTGCCGTCTCTCCACACAGACATGGACTGTAGCTGGAAGCCTTTTGGTTGGTATCTGCTTGACTCCTGATATATTCCTGTTTGGGTGCTGGATGCGTTGAAGTCATCCTAGTATTATTAAAGTCAACATGATGCTGTTGTTTTGCCATTTAGAATGCGTTCCCTTTAGCACCCACAGGTTTGCTAGAAATTGAAAAATCTGATTGTGATATGAATGTAGCAGTCAGGGAAGAACCTGGAAGCATAAAGAGCAATAAACAGATCTGAGGATGAACTAAATCTGATGTACCGTCCTCAACTATCCAACTCTTCTTCTATTGTCAGAGAAAAGGAACTACAAACAGCTGCTGGGAGCCATGGACTACTCCTTCCTCTGTGCCTATGCAGTGGGAATGTACCTCAGGTAAGATGGCAAGAAGAGGTGAAGAGTACATTTACCAAAGTATATGAACATAAATACAATAAACTACAAAATATGAAGATGATCCATTATGTCAACTGTGGTCGTGGTGAAAATCAGTGAAATCTGTCAACAGATACACATTTTAATAGGGAAAGGCATTCAACCCCCTTATATAGCTAAACGGTCTTTTCACACCTTACACACCTGGCACTAAAATACAATCTGTATCTGGATACGTTATTTGAATAAGGAAAAACAGATGTAAATGCATGCAGAACGCCCTGGGATCGGCATGCAATTGGATCAGCCTGAACACATTTGGAGCTGGCTTATGTAAGCTAGTACCAACCCATAATATCATGACATCCATCCATCAATCAATCTGCCACTTTTAGCCTCAAGGGAGGTGTGTGTGGAGCCGCAGTCCTCTGTAGAGACAATTCAGAAAGAGTCCGTTTCCTCTATCTGTGTCACGTGGGTTTCCGGTCGTTGATCCCTACTTTCGTAGTGGCCAAACGGCGGTACTACAATGTCCGTGTCCGTCACGTGATGCCATTGGGCCTAAAAAGACTTTTTCCATATAGACTTACATTGGGAAAGAGACGTCTGTAACTCAGAGGATAATAATAATAACAACACACTCTCGCAGAGATCTGACAACAAATGCTTGCTAACGCCCTAACTGACTCATTTATGTAATGCTAAATATGTCTGTTAGCTGTGTAAATATCTAATATTAGCAAAAGAAAATGTAAATACATTATGCAAATATATAACCCATTTCAAACCACTGGCGGAGCTTGAAATGCACGCACTTTGTTATATAAAGGATCTTTGACTCCGTATCACGCTACATTCTAAGCCCGCCCACTTTTTACCGGTCCAATCAAATGTGAAGGATTTGATTTAAATCCCTATTGTAACTGTACACCGCTCAAATGTTCCGTTTCACTGGGGAATACTCACAGTTCAGAAGATAAAGACGCTCTAACTTCTGTTTCCACTGTCTCAGCTTTACAGTGATACTCAGTTTATGTAATTCCAAGACTGTTTAGGGACCGCAGTTTGCAGAAATATTCAGATACACCATTTTTAGAATAGGAGACAATAATAACACATTCATACTGCATTCATACAACTGCATGTGATTATCATAAAGTGGGCATTTCTGTAAAGGGGAGACTCGTTGGTCCCCATAGAACCCATTTTTACCCATTTGAAAATGGCCATGACCGTTTTTCCTCGCCAAAATTAAACGTTACTTTGTAGCGTTATTTAGCGTTGTCCATGACATAATGGCATGGTAGCAATGGACTCCTCAGGTTTTCTAGTTTCATATGATACCAGTATCTTCACTCAACCTGTAAAACTGAGCCCGCTACAGCTTCTGAAAAAAGTAAAGTCGTCTGAGGAGTGGAAGAGGTTAAGAAGAGATAAATGCATACAAACTTATCAAAATTACAATCAAACATGTTAAATTGCGTTCCTATCTATATATCTAAGGGATCTTTGGTTTTCTGTAGCAGCTACTGTTACAGAAGCTGCTGTAACTTCATTGCTCTTTTCTGTCACTGTGTGTGTTCTGGAAATCTAATCCAATCTAATGTAAACTGATCTGATCTATTATTGAAACCCACATATTAATGTTGCATGTTGATTGACACAGGTATTCATTCCATAACATTTAGCCTGGTCATGTAACACAGCTAGAAAGCACTCACAAAGCACATACCTCCACCAAGACTGCACCATCTTCTACATTTAATTTTAATTTTAAATATGTATAGAATTACACGTGTAAAATTTAAACATGTTACGCAATTATGTTGCAGTAGTGCCAGATAGTTTTCATTCCAACATGTGAGGTTGTTGAGGGGTTCAGAAATACTCTAATCTGTCTAAGTTCCTGGACCTGGATCATCACTGTAAACTAATCACTTGTCCTGTGGTTTTAAATGTCACAACGTGTTTTTGAGATGTCCTGTTACCTAACAGACAAACAAATACAACTAAAACATAATCTCCCCGGTGACGGTTATGAAACAAAGCTTGCATGTAGGGAGACATTTCACACCCGTCTTGATGTGAGTAAGTTGTTGTGGTTAACATGATGTCCCCACCATTCGCCCACACAGCGGCATCATCGGGGAGCGCCTGCCCATTCGACTCTACCTAACGGTGGGCATGCTGGCCAGCGGCCTGTTCACCTGCCTGTTTGGACTGGGTTATGTCTACAACATCCACAACCTGGGCTTCTATATATTTGTCCAGGTGAGACACAGCATCATGCATTACTTAATCATGAACACCACTTTTCACCCTGAGGATTAAAGGGATAGTTCCGGTGTCTCTCAGTGGGGTTGTATGAGGTACTGATCCGTAGCCAGTGTATTACCTACAGTAGATGACTGTCGTCGTGCCCTCAGTTTGGAGAAACAGACTTTGGTGTTTTAAAGGGTTAGTTCAGATTCACCAAAGTCACACAATAACACAAAGTAACCGATCAAGGCAGCGGTAGAGCAGCAACTCCCGTGTTCTGCAAGGTAAAATTGCTGTTTTGTTGATAGAGTCTGGTGACTTTGTAGAGAGTATAGAAGGATATACGCTCTGGTATTTGTTGCCACAGGAGATGAATGAATAACCTGCTCTGCCACTCCAAATACAGAGAGCAGCACAGATGGATGTTCACACACAAAGAGACACAGAGATAATCACAGGGTTATGTACCCATGCATTTACATATGCTCACACAAATAACATGTGTTTCTAATGCCTCACTGTCCTCCTCCATCTCTCTTGTGATTTCAGGTGGCCAACGGCTTAGTCCAAACCACTGGCTGGCCCAGTGTAGTGACCTGCATCGGCAACTGGTTTGGAAAAGGAAGGTAAGGTGGAATCATTCCTAGACTGACTTCAGCAGAGGAAAACATTACATGTGGATTTCAGTTGGGCTTCTGTTTTAAAGTAGTGGTTTATGGGACAGTATGTCAGGTACTGTAGGTGTATTATCATTATGTTATTATTATTATTTTAACTCGATATGACCAAGTTCTATCACCGTAACATAAGAAGCTGTTAGAGAGTATTATGTGGTGTCATATCATGTCTGGTCTACTGATCTGCTCTGTAAATCAAGTCATGTGCTCTCTTATGAAAAAAAAAAAGCATTACCTAAATGGTAGAAATGAATATGTTTTGGTTTCATGATTGCATCCACTGCTCTGCATATAGCCAGTAGAAACACAGTATCTATAGTATTTGATCAAAACAGTGAACATCAGGGCTCCATCATTATTAGCTTTAGACAGTGACACTGACTAGCAACGACAGCAGCTTGCGACAGACACAAAGTAGAGCCACAGACTTTGAACCCATCACAGCCCACGGCGCAGTAAGTGGCGGTGCTGAGGCTGCTGCAGCGCCCCCTGTTGGTTGTTCTGTCGGCCTGTTGTTTGACAACAATGGAAATTTAAGAAATATGTTATTCAAATACTTTTATGCCGTCTCATATGAACCTCGGCGGGGTGAAGGTCCATCGGTAGATCCTTGCTCGTCTCCTGTATGAAATGGCTGTGTCCTCCTCACTGTCGTGCATTATTATAAACTACAGTAACCTGGTTATGGCTCATTACATCCATACACTGCCTCACTCCCTCTTCCTCTCCTCAGTTCTCATGCATTAGCTCCGTGTTGTTGACTGCATGTGTTACTGTGGCTGCTTCGACAGTATGTTCATTTTCAAGTTTGCTTTTCTAAAATCAATAGTAGTGTGTCAATTGTAGTGCTCTAAAAACCCAAGCTCTCTTAAAACCTGTCAATTTGTGTAAAATGTTGTTAATAACTATTAGATATAAACGATCTTGTCCTTTTCAAATTAAAGCAAAAAACATGAATGTTGCACAGCATTAAGTGTGCTCCAAACTATTGCTATTATATCGGCCTTTAAAAATCGATCGACCTCTAGTTCACATTCATTTCGGCAAATAGGAAGAATGCACAGCATTTCAGTTAGAGAAGGTGTGATGCATTTCTCTGCTTCAAGCAGCTAATCAACTAATCAAACAGCTGGATTAAACCACACTGGAAGATATACGGCCAGCAAGGAGGAGACTGAGAGAGAACTTGCTGCCTCTGAAAGTCACAAACACCCTGATCTGTCTGTCTGTCCGTCTGTCTGTCCGTCTGTCAGGCGTGGACTCATCATGGGTCTGTGGAACTCCCATACCTCAGTGGGAAACATCCTGGGCTCTCTGATCGCCGGCTACTACGTCTCCTCCAACTGGGGCATGTCCTTCATCGTACCGGGGATCATCATCGCAGTCATGGGCATCGTCTGCTTCCTCTTCCTCATTGAGCGTGAGTGCAGCCTCCCCATTGGCTGGAGGGCTACAACACGTTCATATTTTGCTCATTGGCTTGATTTGTTTCTTACTGTGTGTGGATGATTCAGCTTCTTCTTTCTCAAAGTGCACACATTAATGGGCTTAACCCAATTTTCTTCCTCAAAGTGAGTTTCCATTTGCAGTGCTGAGTCCCACTCTAATGGTTTGCACTAAGGCCTTTGACTCGCTGAAAGAACATGTTTTCATTCCGTACCAGCTGTGAGAGTAGTTAGCTACGACAGCCTGCTTTCTGTGGCTGTTAGTCTTTGCACTTTGCTGGCTCACCGAGGAACAGAAGCAGCTCTTAGCAGGACTTCACAGGCTGTAAATGGAGGAGCATCATTAACTTGAAGGCATTTTCTCTTTCCCCTCTCCAGATCCAAATGACCTGAAAACCATGTACGCTCAAAATTCTTCTCCAGGCAAGAGTGTGAGTACAGAGAGTTTTTTTTCCTGTTTCTTTCTTTAGAAAATGGAAACACAATCGCCTTCTTTCTTTGTATTTAGATGTGAATGCTTGTATTTTATATGTGGCACACTGTGTAGCCTGTACCAACATCCACTATTGCCTCAGTGTGTCTCACTTCAGGATTCACACCCATTGCTGGATTTTTACGCCTCATGCCGCCGGCGAGAACTGTCGCCAGAGGCATTATGTTTTCAGCTTGTCTGTCTGTCTGCCCATCCATCCTCCCAAGAATTCATATGCTAATTATGACACTTTCATACAAATGTCTAACAGGATAAGATGATGAAGTGATGACATTTTGGACAGACATGGTGGCAGAGGCATACAACAGCGAGGCGGTAATTCTACTTGAGGAATAAAATAGGATTATGAGTTCTACAGATGGGTGACAAATGAAAGGAAAAACCTTAACAAAGGAACAGAGAAGCATAATGCAGGTGTTTCTATACAGGGCACAACGGCCTTCACAGTCACCAGGTTTTTGTTGCATCAGATGTATCAATATATACTGAGAGGACATGGATTTAAGACAGTTGCCCCAATTATTTCAATAAAGTTTCACACCGTGAGAGGACACGCTGTCAGTGAGACACTTTGAATGTGTCTCGGAGGTGTGAGCTGCATTTGGGAAGATGTCAGCCGTTGCCATTATAGCAAGTAGACGTGTCGGTGGACAGAGAGGAAGAGGCACTGTCGCAAGCCTCGGCCTGCTGAGATGAATCTAGTTCACAGTCATTAAATCCACACAGACTGAGGCAGGCTTAAGCAACGTACCATCACACGCTATATAGAGTACGTACGCACCGAGGCAGCACCTGTGTTTGTTGGTGGAAGCATCATTTAGTACAGCATGTTTTAATTTGACTGCTAAGTCAGCTAATATCTGAATGTGGTTTGTATGAGCTTCTCCAAAGACTGTCAGCTGCTGAGAGAAGCTGATCCACCACTTGTTATTACAATCCACTGCTATGCAGCTGTTTCCGTGTGATGTTGCTTATTGTGATTCGCTGAACCTGTCTTATCACACCTGTCTTACCTTTTAGAAGAAACGGTGTTTAGTAGAGTTTAACAGAGAATCTCTCACATTTATCTTATTGTTTTGCCTTTATTTGTCACCTAGCTGTATATTGCAGGCAGAGAAATCAGGGATTGTGGTTAATGCTGTAGGTGCATAAAGAAATATCAGGACATTTTACTAATGGGTCACTTCATATGATTACAGATTGTTTTATCAAAATGTCCCATTTAGGACATTAAGTTTCACCTAAAACTGCACCTGCAGGTCAACTAGCAACACATCTTTCTCCTAATATTTATCCTCCCATCATTACGGTGAACACACGGTTGTCATGAAGATTTACAAGGCCTTTGTGGCTATGCAGTAAAGGGAACTTTAAAAAAAAAAAAAAAATTAAACTATACATTTGTGAGGTGTTTTTAAAGATGTATGTCTTCAGTAGGAACCAATGGGTCAGAGTGCCACAGACAGAGCAGGGACGTCAGGAAGTATTGAGAGACGGACTAACACTCTGTTAGTTTTGGTCTTGTCATTGGATTAGTTGGCGATAACAAAACATATAGAATAACACCAGACTTCTCTTTTAATGCCTGAAAGAATGTGTGAATAATAATGTGATTTATTCTCTCTTTTTAAGCAGGTTCAAACCAAGAGTTGGAACGGTGTAAATGGACACACTGAGGTGTATCTGCAATACAAGGAAAACAAAACCCAGGTGTGTGTCACTGTGCGTGCGTGCGTGCTTGCGTGTTAGTGCATTGTTTATTGTTGCTCTCATGTTTATTATCTAGTCTTCCAATGGACATATAATATACTGTATGGGTGACTACATATTGCTTAGGATGATGTCAGTTGGGTGCCTGTGTCTGTGATGCCTCCATGAACAGATATATTTGTAATGTGACTACTGAACCATGTTTGTATGTTCACTTCTTTATGATTGCATATGGAAATAAATGCTAAGTGCAAAAAAAAAAAAATGTTTGCTCTCCCGCTTTGAAGGCACGCAGCTGTCTTAATGAGGAGGTCTATTAGCAATCTACCAGCACCATAAATTACTATTATTTATATAACCGCAATGACACAATGAATCTATTTTTTCCATGTTTTTAGGTTGATGACGTCATAAAACAGTCGAAGCTTCATTTGAAATCCTCAATAGAAGCTTTGCATGTTAAAAAAAGACGTTCGGTACTGCTCTACAACCTGAAGACTTCTCAATAAAAACATTCTACATTAGATACAACTGAAAACTAATAGTCCGGTAATGGGGTGCTTTAGATTGAGCAGGTGTACCTGATGAACTGGTAACTGTTTAAATCAATGACATGTAACCCAGTATCAAAGGATGGACTGTAGTAAGTTGTATTTTAATGTATGTCATTGTGATCCCTTCAGGACTACTACTATTATGAGGATAGTGTTCAAAACTGGAAGGTCAGTTCCTTCAGTGCTTCCAGGTGTTTCGTGGTTGCTTCAGCAGCAGTCACTCTGTCAGATTTCACGGGATGCTGGATGAACACTGAAAAATCGTTGGTAGGCTGAATCCAAACGTCCGTCCTCTGGACTTGTGCACTGAGTCTTTGTGGCACATCAGTAACACATGTTGTGGACTCTCTGTAGGCTGCAGGAAGAGTGCTTATGTTCCCCTGCAGACTTTGATGAATATTATATATATGGATTTACACAGTCAAGTCCACGAGTCTGCAAGTGCAGGGGAGTCGGGACATTTGGATTCAGCCTCAGTGTTTCTTGAACCTTTACGAAATGATAGTTGGGTTGGGTATGCAATTGTTCTTCTCACTGCAGTTAATCTTTAAGTCACTTAATACATTGGTCTACATGGTGAACCCTGCCCATCTGTCACACCAAATGAGTTAACAGCCTGAGATTAATGCTGGCATTGATAGTATCAATAACAGAATAACATTGGTTACTCAATTGGATAAAGATGTCTTTGATTACTCTTCAAATCACAGTTTGGCTGAGTTATCTCTGTTCCTCTCTCCCTTGTTTATTGTCACACAGTGTGTCAGAGGTCACCATTCAAAATGTTCTTGTTCCTCTTTCTGGGTTGAAAATCACTGAAACATATAAAAAGCCACCCGAAGGTGCTGGGAATGATTGTCTGTAACTGGGTTACTGATCATTGTCCCTCCTGTCCTCTAGAGTTACGACACAGAGCTGTTGTTGCCCAGAGACAGTGTGTGTGTCCCCACGCAGCCGGTCGTGGTGGTGAAGAGGGAATCGGAGCCGTCCGCCATCAGCTTCATGGGAGCTCTACGCATACCAGTCAGTCTCACACACACACACACACACACACACACACCTGCTCATCTACTTACAACCATGGGATTGTTTAGCTAATGTAGAGTCATCCTGATTATTGCAGAGCACAGCTGCTGATCCCACTGAACATCACAAAGTCAGTAAATGAGATCTAATCTGTGGACATCAGAGTCACAGCGGTACTTTAATCCTTCAATAACTGATTTTTTTTGGGCTACTTAGGGGCAGCGGAAACAAGTTAAACAAGTGAACTTATCATTAACATAATATCACCTTTTAATTACTGCAACATGTTAGTTGTGAACTATAGCCTATATTCCAGAAAACCACTGGCTTCTCCTGCTGAATCTGCCTTTTAAATAGCAATGTGCTGATGTGCAGGCCCACGTGACTTTTAAAGGGAATGGGAGATGACACTCTGATTGGTTTGATTAAAGAAACGCCCAAAACACACCTATGATTAATTATGAGACTAAATAGAACCCCTTTGACCCCTGCGCTTTACTTTGCGCCCAGATAATGCGCCGCTTAACTAGCAAAAGTGGAGTTGGACACGCCCTAAATGCATTTTAGACCACGTGCTATAGATCGTTTAAATAAGACCCTATGACTAGATAATCTCTAAAATAGCCTTGTGGTGTAGTAGTTTGACAGATGCTTGTGTCTCTGTACTAGACTGGGTTCTTCAGTTCAATAGGTCATTATTGTAGGAAGGATTTACTGCATCAGGGCAGTTGAGCCAGACAGGTATCATTCAGTCCCAGAAAACCTCCTCTGTTTGTCTCTGCAGGGAGTGATCGAGTTCTCTCTGTGTCTGCTGTTTGCCAAGCTGGTCAGCTACACCTTCCTCTTCTGGCTGCCGCTCTACATGACCAAAGCAGGTGAGGACCAAACACAGTTACAACTATTATTGTTCTTCATTTCTCCACAGAGTTCTCACTAACGAAACTAAACAAAATAATGATTATTCCATTGAATCCTTGATTTTCAACACTATATGATACTGTAGTATACTGTTGTGTTCTCTACCTGCTTGTTCTCAAGTCTTAACTGACACGATATGATGTTAAAGATTAAGGAAATATTTAAGCCCAGGATACCATATTTTTAGAGCTACACCAGATGACTTCCAGATGTTACATGCATGATGTTCTACACATTGTCCCAAAACTCACTGGGACTTATTTTTGTATCTTTGGAAACTTGGAGATCCTCTCCTTAAGAAAAAGAAAGTTCCATGGGTTTAAACAATCAGCCAGTCAAGTTCCTCCACACCAAAGTAGGAAACCTTTTTCTTTACGGACGTGGCTTTGTGCACCAGGGCATTGTTATTACGGCTGAGAATCTTTGGTAATCTCACGACTACATTCAAAACCCAATCTTGAGTCACTTCACTTGGGCACTTTATTTTGGCTCTTTCTCCAGTGCACTGTGTGCCAAACCACTCCTGTCCTTAGCTGGCAGTTAAACCAACTGGTCTTGATGAGGGTCATTGTCTGTCTAACAGAAAAAAAGTAGCTTAAAGTTAAGTGAAATTTAAGTTAAAGGGACAGTGTGTAGGATTTAGTGGCAGATTGCTACCAACTGAATTCTAGAGCCAGTGTTTGGTTTGTCCGTTGTGGGCTACATGGTGGAGCAACATGGAGGACTCTGTGAAGAGGACCTACACCCTATGTAGATATGAAGGACTCATTCTAAAGTAACAAGAAGACAACTCTTATTTTCAGGTGATTATACTCTAAAGAAAACATAATAATGAATATTATATTCCATTTCTGCCAATAGATCCCCCCAAGTGCTACACAGTGTTCCTTTAAGTTAAGTGCATTAACTTGGAAGCATCTCATAGTCATCTTCCTGTATAAAAATAAGTGTAAATTATTGGCCGACATCACTGGTTAAATGTTTTAAGTAAAAACAGAGTTGGCGTTTGTGTGTTCTGGAGTAAATACTATTTGCTCATGCTGTATGTAAAGCAGCTGGTACGGATGAACATTGAAACTATAGGAAGAGAGTGCTGGTCTGATTATTACCGTGTTTGTACGAAGGGTTTTTAACCTCCTTTTGTCTCGGTTGCACCGGGAACAATAGTTTTAATCTGAAAAGAATCTCCTCTACAACAGTGTTTCGTAATTTGTTAAACAGATTTTATTTTCTTTGCGTAAAGAGAAACTAAGTGAGGAATACGTTCATTACAGTGACAGCGGAACAAGACACGAGACACTTCTCTCTCTCTGTTTAACCTTACCTTACGTTGTGTGTGTGTCTCAGCTCACCTCGATGCCAAGAAGGCTGGAGATCTCTCCACCCTGTTTGATGTGGGAGGAATAGTGGGTAGGTGCCATTGTTCACATTTTCCTCTCATCTTGAGAGAAACACACAGAGATGTGTATGTGTGATGAGTGTGGGTTTTTTCTTCCCACATTCACTTACTGTCGGTATTTAATTAGTTTTGTGCATCATGGTTAGTATGAAATATATTATACACTATTTTCCTGGCTCATTGCCTCTCTCTATTGTGTGTGTGTGTGTGTGTGTGTGTGTGTGTGTGTGTGTGTGTGTGTGTGTGTGTGTGTGTGTGTGTGTGTGTGTGTGTGTGTGTGTGTGT
>CAKAOH010020375.1:0-90232 GCA_916701665.1 Sebastiscus tertius | reverse complement strand
CTATATGTAATTGGATTTGAATTATTGATGCATTAATGTGTAAACATCACCAATGTTGCAGCTGGTAAAGGTGGAGCTAATTTTAATTACTTTGTATACTGCTGGGTAGCTTGTGAATTATCCCACAGGGATCAATAAAGTATCTTAATCTATAAGTATATACATATAATAATACATCAGAATTCATTTGTTGATTACATTTTTTTAATATAAATAACCTGAATCTGCAAAGTAATTAAAATTTTCAAATAAATGTGGCAGAGTAAAAAGTGAAATATTCCCCTCTGAGTAAAAGTATAAAATACCTCAAAATTGTATTTAAGTACAGAGGAGTAAATGTATTTAGTTACTTTCCACCACTGAGAAGAAGTATTCCAATCCTTTACTGAAGTAAAAGATGTTATACCAATCTATAAAGGCACTTTATTACAAGCAAAAATCCTCCATTAAAAGTACATTAGTATTATCAGCAAAGTGTACTTATAGTATAAAAGTGAAACTACTGGAACAGTAGCACATTACACTGAACATCAATTTCATTATTTCATATGTGCTTTTGCATACATGTGCTATATAGTGACATATACAGTATCATTACTGTAAAAAAACAGTAATGTAAATCATAATATTTATTTGAATCATGTCACCTGGTCTTACTGATGCATTCACATTTAAGCAGCGTTGAATTGGAGCTATTTTATATATTGCTGTGTTGTTTCTAACAAATCATCATATTTTAGATGCAGATATGCGTGGTATGTAAAATCATACAAGATTTCATGCAACACAAATCATAGTGTTAACAAGAAAATGGCAACAATCAGAACACAAGAATAAGACAAATATTTATTCTGTTGACTTTTGGTTTATTCAAGGCTCTTCCTCTCGTCATGCAGATCATTTTCATTTCTTGACCTCCTAAAAGGAAGGAAATATGAAATATGAGATAAGATAAGTGAAACTGTTATGCAGTGGTGGACAGAGTAGTCAGATCTTTTACGAAAGTAAAAGTAACAATACATCAAAGTAAAAGTAAAAATCCAGTTAAAATAGAGTACAGTATTTATCAGCAAAGGTAACTTAAAGTATCAAACTTCTCAATAATGGAGAATTTGACCTCTGACCCTCAAACAGTTATATAAATGAATCTATCTGAGAGGTTTAGAGGGGAAATGTCTCTTTGGTGAAATTGCTAACAACTCACAGACATCTGAAATGAGACAAGGAGCCCCAACCAGACAAAAAAAGGTTGAGAAAGTCGCCACTAACTATAGTTGTCAGATAAATGTAGTGAAGTAAAAAGTACAATATTTCCATCTGAATTGTGGTGGAGTAGAAGTAGAAAGTAACACCAAAATGAAATGCTCAAATAAGGTACAAGTACCTCAACATCATACGTAAGAACATTACTTAAAAGTAAGGTACTATCCACCTGAACTGTACACCAACATACAATAGGAACCATCAGTTGTGGTAATTTGGAAAACAGAAAAGAGTGCAACTACAAACACTCCAAATACCAAGGTGTCACAATCATCAGAGATACCCTGTCTGTCCTGACATGTCTTAAGGCTTAAGAGACATAATGAGGGACGGCGCGCCCTGATGGAAAAAGGCCGCAGAGATTTGCATCATTGGAGCAGGCTACACCTGTTCTAGTCTGGATATTCAAGCTTTGTTTCCTATCAGAAATCAGCTCACCCATGTCTTCTTCTCTATGTACTTACCCCGTAGTGTTCCCAGCCTCTGATCTCATTATAGAGAGCGTCACCAGGACAGGAAGTGTTCACCACCTGTCTGTGCCCCTGCAGGGTGAAGTTGGCAACCAGTCTCCCACCGCCGATGGCGCAGGATGCCAGCTGATCTCTCACCAACCCCATGGAATGCTGGGAAGGCAGGCTGGTGGCGTAGTCTCCGATGAAGGAAACCCCGTAGCCTACGGAGTTGTGTCCGAGGGTGTGGGCCCCTCGCCTGTGCCAGCCTCGGCCCTCGTAGATGTTACCGTCTGAGCCTGCAACGAAGCTTTGGAAACACAGAGTCATTTGTAAGTTGGGCGCCACATATGTGCAGTATATCTGAGAGAGAGATCTGCTTGTACCTGTATCCTATGTCGTCCCAGCCTCTGTCCTCCTGGTGGAAGCGCTGCATGGAGCGCATGTCTGCAGAGCACTGCTGGAAGGTCAGACAGGGCTTGCCCGGCGTGTGAGTGTGGTGAATGAACATGAAGGATAGAGGGAGAGACAGGTTGGTGGGGGTCCCTCTGTACGGCTCTGCACCCCACATACAGCGAGGTATGAAGGGCGGGCAATCTGAAACAGATTAATAATGGATGACCGGAGCTGGTCTGTGTATGTAATTGGAATTAAAGGGGACCTATTATGCTTTTGTTATTTTTCCCTTTCCTGTAGTGTGTTATATAGTTTTTTGTGCATGTAAAAGGTCTGCAAAGTTAGAAAGCTCAAAATCAACGCCAAAGAGAGTTATTCTCCCCCACAGAAACACTGCTCCTGAACTGCCTGAAAAGCCTTGCTTGAAGTCCCGCCTTGTCTATTGTAACATGGTGATGTCACCAAGTAACACATTTGCATAATACCAGCCTAGCAGCTACAAACCCTCAAACAAAGCTAGTTAGAACGGAGCTGGAGCGGAGTCCGAAGAGTTTGGTTCGGTTGATCAATCACAACAAAGTGGGCCAGCTGAGCAATCAGAGCAGACTGGGCTTTCCAAGAGGGCAGGGCAGGAGCTCAAACAGAGCGTTTCAGACAGAGGGTGAAAAGAGATGCTGCTGCACAGCCGGTATAAGAAAAAATGAAGCGTTTTTCAAACATTAAAGCATGTAAACATTCCTATTAGAAGCCCAAAATACAGGTATGCACCTGAAAATACGCATAATATGTCCCCTTTAAGTCAAGGGATCCTTTATTATTCTAAATTTGAAAGACCACAATTGTTTTCAGAATTCTTTCACTTACCCATGTACGTATGGGTGAACTCTTTCATTCCCTCTTTCACCACCGCCATCAGCTGCTTCCTCTTCTTCACATCCATCTTTGAGCGCCCCTTCAGTCTCCGCCACAGCTCTACTGACTTCACCACCTGTCTGGCCAGCACCGGAGGGGTGACCAGCCCTCTGAAGTTCTCCCTGCGACGTCGGCTGGTGAGGCGCGGGGCGGCGTCCAGTCCTTTGCTCTCCAGCTGGTGGCAGTAATACTCTGTCAGCAGGTTGCTGAGCTTGAGAGGACGTCTGGATTTGGCAGAGACCTCGATACCCAGAACCACGCCGTCCATGGCCCCGTTGACCTGAGCGGTGGTGAGCATAGAGGGGCTGTCCAGGAGGGTGAAGACTCGAGGGGAGGTGACGCTGTCCCAGCAGCCGTCTGGTCCCAAAAGCCGGGTGAGAGGAGAGCTGTGCTGGTCTTTGGCCAGGGTGAGCTGGTACAGGCCCCGCACACGGCCTGTCGTCTTGGAGAGGAGACCAGCCTCGATGCCCAGGAGGAGGGGCGCCAGGGCAACGGTGGTGCCATCAGAAGTGAGAACCACACCTTCTTCTTTAGAATCTTCAGTCACCCTGTGATGCACAGCCCTGTTAATGTAAACTGAGAGGCCCGAGTCCATTTCAGGACCACTGGAGTCAGTGTTGCCGAGGAAGTGCTGAATGAATGCATCATTAAGGCCAGCTGCCCGGCGCAGTCTCCTCAACACGGCTACTGGCTCTGACCCAGGATCCCCGTCCTCCACCCGCTTCACCGCCTTGATGAAGTCATCCATGTGCCAGGAAAATGAAGCTGGAGACGACAACAGAAAACACATGATAAATGTCTTCAACTTGTAGATAAAAACTCCAAAAAAAATCTAAACTTTTCAGCCCTGCACAACCTTACATTTAAACTCAGGGTATAATAAAAACTGTGACAGAAATAATGTTCTAAAACTATTAAAGTAAAGCTTCACACAGTAATTACAGTATGCTGAAAAAGAGGGCTGATTTATGCTGATGTCAGATTGTGCAGAAGAAGAAAGGCACTTTATTTATCCCCAAGGGGAAATTCAAATTTTTCACTCTGTTATTTTATACACACAGTATTTTTTTTAAACAGGCCTGAAATACACACACATGCACAAACAGGACCTATATACGGATCATAGTTGCCGAAGCAACCAGACTCCAATGAAAAAAAACAGTAATTTTACCACACGGGAATTGCTGGGTTACCGTTGCCTTGATCGGTTAGTTTGCTTGTGTTACTGTGTGACTTTGGTGAATCCGAACTAACCCTTTAAAAACACCAAAGTCACACAAAGAAACTAATCGATCAAGGCAAAGGTAGACCAGCAGTTCCCGTGTTCTGTGTGGTAAAATTCCATTTTTTTTCAATGGAGTCTGGTTGCTTTGGCAACTATGATCCGTTGGAAACATACACTGAATAGCTGTCTCATGGCAAAGTAAACCAGTGAAAATATTCTAAATATAGTGTACACTTAAACTGATATTGATTTTTTTTAGGTGGGCCTTTCTTTTAGGTGTCTAAAATATGTTTTGCTGCTGCTCCCATCCACAGCAGCACATTGCTTAACTCCTGTCTGTGTCTCCAAACTGGAGGCATGCCGACCACCATCTACTGTAGGTAATACACTGACTATGGATAAGTACCTCATACAACTCCACTTCAAAACGCCCGATCCATCTCTTTAAAAGGGGAAGGGGCTCACAGAGGCTGGTTGTCAGTACGCTGATAAGAGGAATGACTAGATGCGTACAGGCTGACATTTCAGCTGTGGATGATGTATGTGCCTCTATGAACTCATACATTGACAAAAAGTAAATATTTTAGCTATTTGCTCTTGCTTGAATAACAATAAGTGAGTAAAATTTGTCAAGTAGGAACACAATCTCAGCTGAATACTTATCTGAAGAAAGAAACAGAAAAAATGTACTATAGTCAATACAGTTTCTGTCACTCCAAATAATCTGAATACATGTACTACCATTACATCCAGTGCATCTCACAAAACTGGTGAAAACAAATGTCATTACCTTCTGCATACGTGCTGACCAACACCACAACAAGGGCCAAGGTCCCTTTCCAGCAGCCTTTATCCATCCTGAGGCGTGAACAGCTCCAAATGTCTGCTACCTTGTTGTCTCTCTCTCATTTATACAAGTTCGCGTGCAGAGTAAGTGGGTGATTGTGCAACTGTTGTGGACATACTGTAGATACGCCTGCGTGCATTCACTCTGTTGGGTTGGCCCACTAAGCAATGTGGGAAACTGGCACCTGCAGTGTGGTAAGTGTAAAGTCGTTTGTCCTTACCGCTCAAGGTCAAACTATGTACAACACACACCATAGATGTGACAGATACGGACATTTTCAAGAAATTCACAAGTTCCTTAATAAATCAAAGTCATCTTTTTGATGTGTCTGGTGCTTGTGAAACAAACCTACTGGGAATAAAATCAGCCAGTAGAAAACTGTTCGCTACTGTGCAAATCCTTGGCAGTCCTCTCTGAGGCAATAAGCATCAGAGAGGAAGTCCCAGAACTGGGAACTACATGTGTGCTGCTGGGAAACAGTGAAAAATATATCTGCTCACTGGTTTATTCATCATTGATTTTATGTCAGGTTTATATTGGAAATGCAGCTCTGTAGAGGAGCACAAACTGTTGAGACAAAAAGACACAGATCAGTGCTTTAGGCTGCAGCAGTCATGCGAGGACAAGAACAGGAAGTGGATGTAGTGCACTGCCGAACTGGAAAACACATTGCAGAAGGTCTGGGATGCAAATAACAAAGGTCAAAGATATAAATCTGTAATAATAAAGACCTTTAGAGAGAGGAACAAGAAAAATAAGGTTATGTTCACAACAGGACTAAAATGGCCCATCAAGCACTGGTGTGACTAATAACATTAATAACGGCTGCATTGCACTGTTTCCTGGAACTGAGCCATCGTTAAGATTGGAAGTTTCCTCTGTGATTTTCCTGCCATGAC
The DNA here is from genome assembly GCA_916701665.1 of Sebastiscus tertius. Classification (NCBI taxonomy): domain Eukaryota; kingdom Metazoa; phylum Chordata; class Actinopteri; order Perciformes; family Sebastidae; genus Sebastiscus; species Sebastiscus tertius. Next base: position 84,241 of record CAKAOH010020375.1, on the reverse strand, counting down.
ATGTCACAATACCTGTTGTGAGAAAATGGTCTGTTAATCTGATTATTTTGAAAACAGCATAGACACAAGGATGGTCTGATACTAGCATTACCAAGTCTGGTGTTAGCAAGATTTATTCAATTATTTATATAAGTACAATACACGACAAAATAAATAAGTACAATACACAACAAAATTAATAAGTACAATACACAACAAAATTAATAAAAAATAATAAAATGTAGGTGTATGGGTTAGTAAAAACAGTATATGTACTTATTTATATAAGTACAATACACAACAAAATAAATAAAAAATAAATAAAATGTAGGTGTATGGGTTAGTAAAAACAGTATATGTATTTATTTATGTAAGTACAGTACACAACAAAATAAATAAAAAATAAATAAAATATAGGTGTATGGGTTAGTAAAAACAGTATATATACTTATTTATATAAGTGTTTCTACCTATATAGACCATAAATACACTACTATACAGTCTATTGTCTTTGTTTACACGTTGACCATAATTCTGTTTCCATGACAACGACGCTCCGGTACAGTAGGTGGCGCTGTGCAGTTTAAACGGCTGCTATCAAAACGTAAAGCAGAAGGAAGAAGACGTAAAAAGGAGGAAGATAAACTGGACAGTCGCTCGTTTATTCTCCAACAAGGTTCGTTTATCTGCAACGAAATAAGGATAATTTATCACAAGTTATTGACTTTGTAAGTGCAGTTTTAAAACGTAAACATTTCCACTCCTGGAAGCGCACGAGGGCAGTTTACTTAACAGGAAGTAGCAGCTAGCATGTTTGGCTAGGTAGCTGCTAGCTGTTAGCAGGTGGTGCTCAGCTGTTTGTTGTGTTTGAGAGGCTCAAACTGGGCTTTAGTTGCAGCACAGAGGGGAGTTGTATTGGTAAAAGCTCATATAAGGTGTAATATGTGATTCTTATGAGGTAAAACCCCGTGAATGTGATGCAGGGAGATCTGTCGATGAGTTGTTTTTTTTATTGAACAAATTCAGATTTACAAACAACATGGCTCATAGATTATTGCATTAGAGTAAAAGGACAAGGTGCATACAGAACAAGAACAAATAATATGTAAAATTATACATGATAATAATAATAAATTAAATTAAGGGCTATAGGGCTGTATACCTGTAATTCATATTCTTCTATTATGCTAAGAAGTTTCAATGCATTTTTGTTTTTCATGACTTTAAGGGCTTTTATGTAAGAAAGAAACTCTGAATGAAACAAATTAAACCTATAGGTTTCACTTTCATATACTTGGATTTGTGCAAATACAATTTTACAAGAATGAGAATGTTATTCACTAGAAAGTCATCTTTGTTATTGTCCATGACAAGTCCATAAACAGTGTCCTTTAGAGAGAAGTCTCCCAGATGAGAAACGTTTTGGAAAAGCCAGTCGTGTATATCCAGCCATAAAGCTCCAGCTACCAGCCAAATGCTGGTAAAATATGCAAGTGGCTGCTGGATTTTCCTTCACTCACCAGCCAAAAGAAGTAGTGGTAATCTAGTAAGTGGCTGGTAAAATTTGGACTTCACCAGCCACAGTGACAGGTAGACAAAAAAGTAAAAAAAATAAAAACTGGTTGCAGCCCTATGCTAGTTTAGATACAAAAGACCTCATAATCTTACAACTGCAGATCTGATATTTGTATGAAACAGTTTTTATCAATGTGATGCATGTGGGGTTAAATGTGATGCCTGGAAGCCAGAGGATTACTGAATGCTTTTATTTATATTTTGATTAGTGTGGCAAAGTTAAACCCTTAAATTGTATTTTTTTTAACATTACATAGCAGAGATCACCGTGTCCAAACGGGTAACTTACAGGTTCTTGCAATTATGGTGGGAGGCCCGTTAGCATCATTATATCAGGAATCCTGGTTGGGAGTCACTGCCATTGGTTATATACATGAATTGTGCAGATATTTGTGCCAATACATGTATATGTGCAGTAGGTCTGACCCAAATGCTTAGAAGCTTCGACCGTTGCCATAGTATTCAACCTCCAAATTGCTATTCGAATGCTTTGTTAAAAAAAATTTTTTTCAGAAAACATGTCAGCCGCGCTGCTCCACTAAGCTTCGAATACATTGGAATATATCTCACCGAAGCTTTGAATGCCAAAAAAATGGTATTCTAGACAGCCCTAATGTGCAGAAATATGTGCCAGAGATCATGTTTTAAAACTCTCAGCTCGTTTAAAAAAGAACATATATCCAGTTCTCCCCTGCTAGATAACAACACTAACTAGTTCTGAATGATATGCAAATGTGTGATGTGTGTCAGTAGATATTAACCTGTGCTGTGGACTATCAACACCTTCCAACAGATAATGGACACGCGGTTCACTCGAGGGAAATCCAACATTCTGGAGCGCCCCCTGACCCGACCCAAGACTGAGGTCAGCGTGAGCGCTTTTGCCCTCCTGTTCTCCGAGATGGTCCAGTACTGTCAGAGCCGCGTGTACTCCGTTTCGGAGCTGCAGACTCGCCTAGCAGACATGGGCCAGAGCGTTGGAGCCAGCATGCTGGACGTGCTGGTGCTTCGAGAGAAGAACGGGAAGAGGGAGACCAAAGTGCTGAATATGCTGCTCTTCATCAAGGTATTTAAAGGTAAAACACAGCTGATGATTTTAGAGTGGCTTTTGAACTCTAACAGTTTTCTTTCTTTTAGGTTAATGTCTGGAAGTCTTTGTTTGGGAAGGAGGCTGACAAGCTGGAGCAGGCCAACGATGACGACAAGACGTATTACATCATAGAGAAGGAGCCACTTATCAATGCGTACATCTCCGTGCCCAAGGAGAACAGCAGCTTGAACTGCGCCGCCTTCACCGCAGGCATCGTGGAGGCCATCCTCACACACAGCGGCTTCCCCGCCAAGGTCACCGCCCACTGGCACAAAGGCACCACGCTCATGATAAAGTTCAACGAGTCAGTCATAGCCAGGGACAAGGCTTTGGATGGCAGATAAGGAGGACTGGAGGGAGAGGGTGGTTTATGTTAATCAATACAGGATGAAGTTAAATCATCCAGGTCCAGGCTGGTGTTTGTTGCTGACTGAATTTCTTTGTGGTAACTTATGAGACTTTATGGCTGGACGGATGAATGGATGACTGCACCACACTGAGCCACGTCTAGAGCAGAAAACATGCAGCTAGTTGGTTCATTCCTCCATGTTTTTGTGGATCATCTCACTCCTGTTATACCTCATGAGGTGCGCACGAAATTGTTTACTGAAGATCACTTTTAATTTGTAGTTTCACGTCACATTTTTACGCCACAGATATTCATAAAAGATTGAACATATTGGATTATACTTTCACCACATCATGTTGGTGTTTTCATTGGTAATGCTCTGATTTTTAAATCCAACAGGTCAACATATTGTAATTAAATGTCACCTTGGGCTTTGGGAAATCGTGATGGCCCATTTACACTTTTTATAGACTAAACAATGAATCGGAAAATTACTCAACAGATTATTTGATAATGAAAGTAATTGGGATGTGCAGCCATAGGATGAAAGTGAAACTGAAGAAAAACAACTCACTAAATGGTGGCAAACTAAATAGATGTTAATAAAAAATAGTTTCACAACACCTCTTTTAATGCTACAAAATGTTTTATGTAACAGATAGAGAGCCGGACTCAAGGTTTCTTTCCCTGTGACATTCCAGTTCAACTCCAGCTGCATGTTTCATCATTGTAACATAGATTCATAATCAGGGCCGTAGCTACCGGTGACGACACTGAGGTCATTTTATTTTATCAGATTTTATTACATTCTTTTTTTGTGTGTGTGAGAAAACGTGTGTGACTTTGGGGGTATTGGTAACAGTGGAGTTTACATTCTAAAATTAAAAACAAAACTTATACATGATGTTTTATAAGATGACTCCAATATCTTTAGACTGTATCTTGAGCAATTTGAATACTTTTAAGCCAACAAAATAGTAAATGAAGAAAGGCTTCAGCATTTCTCTTTTTATTCTGCTGTCAGGATTTTATTCCTGACAGCATGATGAAGGCATTGAAACACAGTTTAGACCTGCAGGTTGGGAAATTTAAAGAAAATATGAATGAATAAAATATGAAAAATCCAATTAGTTATTAAAATACACAACTTTGTGGTTTCTGATAAAAAAGTATGTGAGGGTGGGGGCATCCTGCTGACCAAGTGGTTAAGATGCATTATCATGTAAATGCAATGTGTCCAGTTTGATTCCAGCTGGGTGATTTTTGTTGCATGACATCTCGCTCTCGCTCTCGCTCTCGCTCTCGCTCTCGCTCTCGCTCTCGCTCTCTCTTCTCTTCTCTTCTCTCTCTCTTTTCTCATTCTCTGTTTGTCTCTATACTGTCCCCCCAAAAAGAATAGTTTGACATTTTGGGAAATATGCTCATTTGTATTTTCCAAAATGTGGTCAATGTTAGATGAGAAGATGGACACCACTCTGTCAGTACAGTAAGAAGCTGCAGTCGGTTAGCTTAGCACAAAGACTGGAAACAAGGGGAAGTGACTCTGTCCAAAGGTAACAAAATCTGCCTACCAACACCTCCCAAGCTCACTAATTAAAATGTAACATATATTGTGTTTATCTGTGTAAAAACAACATGTGGTTTTAGATTCATATTTACCTTACAGACATGAGTGTTATTAATATCCTCATCTAAAGGTACAGTGTCAGTACACTACAGGATTTGGTGGCCTCTAGTGGCCCCTCTGCTCACTCATCTATATCCATTTCATTAACGGGAGACGCAGAGTGCAAAACTGGGATAACGCCGTTCTCCTCGCTCAGAGACCATCCTTACCATAATAACACTAGTTTAGGAGCAACGGAAGTCAGACAGCGGCTGGCAGTACCACGGTTTTGCACTCTGTGGCTCATGTTACCGCAGTTTCACAAGCGTGTTGGAGAACTACGGTGGCCCTCGGGTAACGGAAAAATGTGAAAGGCTCTCTTTGTCAGCCAATGTTTGGTTTGTCCACTATGGGCTATTGTAGAAACATGGCGGAGCAACATGGTGGACTCCGTGAAGAGGACCCGCTCCATATGTAGATATGAAAGGCTCATTCTAAGCTAACGATTCTTATGCTGCCCTCTAATGAAACTTGTGAGCTTGTGTTCACAACATGGGGAAGACGTGTACATAATACGCTTGGCGTTCAAGTGGTTAAGCCGTGAGAACACCACTACTAAGCAACGGCAATATTAATTTTACTGTCGGTGTCTAGAAGCCAAAGAGGCTAACAATTTAGCAAGCGGGTAACATAATGCAGGAAATGGAAAGGCATAATGACAGAGGAAAATAATTAGGCCCTTGGGAATATCAACAATAAACAATATAATATAAAACAATATACGACTAAAATTACAATATATTCATTTATTATGCACTGAAAAATTAACTTCCATGGCCAAAACCTCGTGAAATCAGTCGTTAATACCAGAAGAGGGGGGGGCATTTATACGGACTCTTCTCGTAAAAACACGGTAAACACGACCCCATTTGAAGGCACCATTAGTTTCAGGTGATTATACACTAATGAAAACATAGTAAGGAATATTCCATTTCTGCTTATAGATCCCCTGAAATGTTACACACACTGCTCCTTTAACTCTCTTCAAAGCAAATAGGCGTATTTCCCAAAAATGTTGAACTATTCCTTTAGTTGGGGTTGTGTTGGGATGACTTCATGATGACCTCAGTTGATCTCCAACCCTGGCTGCTACGGCCCTGCTCATAATGCTTTCTTGTGCTCAATGATATCATTGATGGCACTGTTTAGCCTCCATATAAATTGAATGATGAATGCTGTGGTCTTGTATGTTTTTGTTTCTCTTTTCTTTTCTTGCTATGGACCCTCCTGTGTGTCTGAAATAAAGTTTGAATTGTTTATTTGTCTTGAATAAAACTGTAATAATAGAAAAAGTGGCACATGAGTCTTAGTCATTCCCACACCACATATTAAACTTATGATGATGTCATGGTACCACTCATGTTTTCCAAGGAGCGACCAGAGCAACAGCAACACACAGGAGTCACGTGGTGGAGGAGTCACGTGGTTATCAGGAAGCTGAGATCTGTTTACCTAGGTGCCATCCATTCACTGCGACACCGAGCATCCTTCATATATGTGATAAATTCACTAACTACTCGATATCCGTGCTGATAATGTCCTCCTCCATCTCCCACGTGTGACCGTCTCCATCACCACCACCATGGCAGCTTCTAGTTACACTTGCATCCACGACAGCGCCACAGGTTCGTCTCTTCTCTTTAATATCTCTCTGGCGTCAAATAATCTGTGTTTCTCTGCTTCATGGTCGCTCCAAATACACCGCAAACTCTCACCCGCTCAGGTTGAATCACGTCTGTTCATCTCTCGATTGATGTGATTGATATATATCTGTCTTATGAAAGGAAAATACTTAATATCAATGTTAAATTGATGCTCCTGCTGCATCTCAGTTTACCTAGTTAAAGCAACAATCTTCAATCTCATGTCATTTATACAATGAGTGATTTAAAGACACAGGTGTGTCAAAGCTTAAAGGGACACTCACACTGATTTTACATATTTGTGTTGTCATGATTTATAGGCTACTTCCTAGCCGGTGAAAATGGTTGTACTGTTTTATGAGGCTCTGGAAGGAGGAAGTAACCCTGATGATGTCATCAGGGTTATCTCGGATTGGATTTGAAACCTTAAATTTTAAAGGACCTGTTCACACCTGGTATTAACATGCGTCCTCAGTGATCGGAAGGAAAATACTTAAAATCAAGGTTAAATTGATGCTCCTGCTGCATCTCAGTTTACCCAGTTAAAGCAACAATCCTAAATCTCATGTCATTTATTCAATGAGTGATTTAAAGACACAGGTGTGTCAAAGCTTAAAGGGACACTCGCACTGATTTTACACATTTGTGTTGTCATGAGTTTATAGGCTACTTCCCAGCCTGTGAAAATGGTTGTACGGTCTTATGAGGCTCCGGAAGGAAGAAGTAACCCTGATGATGTCATCAAATACAATCCGAGATAACCCTGATGATGTCATCAGGGTTATCTCGGATTGGATTTGAAACCTAAAATTTTAAAGGCCCTCTTCAGACTTGGTATTATTAAAATGCGTCCTCAGTGATCGGCTCACAAGTGGATAGCTTTAAGTATGTCTGTTCACACCTGGCATTAGAATGTGTCTCCACATGCATCTCCAGTGACCACTTTGTGATCCGATCTCACTTCCCCGCTCCGTATGCAAATAAACACGTAGTAAACACGTGGCTAATACAGCAAACGTTGGGACGTAATATTACATGAATGTCAGTAGTAATATCCTACATATTCGTGAATTCTGGTACATTGTACTAACGTCAAAATAAAAGGTTATTGTACCGGCGGTCCCTGGGGACCTCAGCAGCGGGGTACAGAGCTTCAGAGAGCCGGGGAGGAGAGAGAACACACGGGCGGGCGTCAGCTCCGTTGAAAGCAGCGGAACAAAAACACCGACACATCTCCGACAGTATGATAATATTGCACTTTGCGTTCTTAGTCTGATAGTCTGTAGATATGTAGCCTTTAAACAAGATATATTTTCATAAAATACAGTTGTACCAACAGGATACAGTAGAGCACAGTGGCCGTTTCCATGCTAACAAGCGCCCGTGTCTGCCTGTTTATTCACCTGAGGGGTGCGGTGCACATCCCAGCTGGACATCAGATGAGTAGGCGGTCCTTAATGTGGCCCAGGACGCATTGGCGTACACACTGCTAAAAGAATGTGGTCATATGTGGCCCAGACCACCTCTGAATGTGGTCTGAAAGACTCGATCTCAATGCGTCTTGAGTTCGTTCACACCTGTACTTAAAGCTGTCCACTTGTGATCCGATCACTGTGGACACATGTTAATACCAAGTCTGAACGGGGCCAAAGAAGTGGGTTTGTGGGAGGCGGATTAATTTTTACCATTAAAGCTTCAATAGGCAGAAAGATTTTGGCATCATTGGGCCCCACCACCCCCAAATTTTGTGACGTCATCACCCAAAATTTACAAATACCAAACAAAACCCTCAATTTGAATAAGGTATTTCACAATCAACTTTCTTTAATGAAAACAACTCGCCAGCTAAACACCAAAACACCAACAATCAGGTGATCTTTGGCCCCCTTAAGTTGGGAACCACTGATTTAAATTATGAATCGATTATCAAAATAGTTACAGACTAATTTTCTGTCGATCAACAAACCAGTTATTCAACTAACTGTTGCAGCTCTGAATGAAAGATGATATCCAGTTATTAGCATTATAGGAAGTATTTTTTTCAACTTGATTCATACAGGGACAAAAAGTCCTGATTTGTCTTCCTCTTCTGCTTCAGTGTTGACTGATTTAGTCTCTTGTGAGTCTCCCAACGTTATAAAACGTTCTATACTAGATCTCTTTAGTGCCTCTTTAAATATTTTACTAATGCGGATGATGTTTAAGGTTAATTATCTGAAACCGTGGATTTCTTTGTATTTGCCACCAGAGAAGGACCGGCTCCTCTCCCCCGTGACCAGCTATGGGAGACCCCGACCCACCGCTCTGGTGGACTGTGAGCCCCCTGAGAAGCAGGAGGAAGAGGAGGAGGCCCTGAGGAGGCAGCTCAAGTACTTCTTCATGAGCCCTTGTGACAAGTATCACGCCAAAGGACGCAAACCTTTCAAACTGGGCTTGCAGCTGCTCAAAATCATCATCGTGACCGTGCAGGTGGATGAAGCTTTAAGCTACGAGTTGATTACTTCAGAACACAATGATTGCTGCTGTCTGTTTTCTGTAGATCTGTGCCAGTTTGTTGTTGTTGAAGCTGATTTGTTTCATCCCCTGCCTCTGCTGTCTTAGCTGGTGCTGTTTGGACTGAGCAACCAGATGGTGGTGACATTTAAAGAGGAGAACACGGCTGCATTCAAACACCTTTTCCTGAAAGGTTATCAGGACAACGTTCCTCAGGCCGTCCACACGCAGAAGGAAATGTACAGCCGCATCGACTTCGCCATAGAGCAGGTAGCCGAATAATAACTATAAGGAGTCATTTCAGAGTTGTATAGTACTGCCTTAAAGGGCGGATTTTACCCAGACTATAAAAAAACACATTTTCTCTCTTACCTGACACACCATTTTAACCACATACTTCACTCTGGACAGTTTTTTATTAGCTCTGTGTGACTGAACTCATACACAGCAATGCTTTGAGCTGAATGCTCATGTTACCAGTGCCTGAATTGGACCAAAAAAGGTGCCAGTACCCTATTTTAGCAGTTTCAAGACATGATCATCGCATGTGTCTTGGATATATTTAGACGTATACCTTGGTAATATATCCCCACTTCAAATGTATTTTTGTATGCATTACGTTACATACATTAGACCTATACGATAGACATTACCACAGTTTGTATAAATTGTACACATGTTTAATAATGCATATATGCTGCAATAAAACCAGCCTGGTAGCATACTAACATTTGCTAACTAGCACTAAACACAAAATACAGCTGAGACTGATGGGAATGTTATTAGTTTTAGTCATAAACCAAAATATTGGACACATGTTTAGATGTTTCATGTCAGACAGAAAACTTTGGAGTAACAGTGACACAGTTCTGGAAAGAGTCATTGCTGTTATTTTTTTGTTTTAAAGGAGCAGTGTGTAGGATTTCGGGGGATCTAAATGGAAATGGAATATAATATTCATAACTATGTTTTCATGAGTGTATAATCATCTTGAACTAAGAATCGTTGTGTTTTCGTGAGCTTAGAATGAGCTCTTCATATCTACATAGGGAGCGGGTCCTGTTCATGCCATGAAGTCCGCCATGTTGCTCCGCCATGTTTCTACAGTAGCCCAGAACGGACAAACCAAACACTGGCTCTAGAGAGAGACTTTCGCGTTTTTACGTTACCTGAAGGCCACCGTAGTTCTCCGACACGCTTGTGAAACTGCGGTAATGTGAGCCGCAGAGTGCAAAACCGTGGTACCGCCAGCTGCCGTTTGACCGCGAACGGCGTTACAAGGTAGTCTTGGAAAGAGAGGAGTGAGTGGAGGGGGACTTGGTTGTTTGCAATCTGCAACTACACCACTAGATGCCGCCAAATCCTACACACTGCACAATGAATTCTCAACTTTCTGTAGCAGAAATCTAGCTGTGTTGCCATTGTTGTTTTTAATCCCTTTACCTGAAAGAGCAATCAGATTAATGCAAAAACTGGGCAATACATTACTACACTGCATGTAAACAAATTGATAGTATTTTTGCTATTGCATCTTCTTCTATTGTCGTGATTTGGCTTTCCAAGATATCAGCGATAAACTTGATGAGTATAATGTGATTATTATTAAAAAATAAGGCCTCTGTAGGTTCTCCGATACGCTCGGAAAGCGACGGGTGAGCGGAGGCGTATTCGGTTGCAATCTGCAACCTCACCGCTAGATGTCACTAAATCTTACACACTGTACCTTTTAAATGTCATTTTGAAAGCTGAGGGCACCATAGAAGAAATTCACCTCCGTTGTACTGAGGTGGACGCAGAAACATCCCAAAATCTGGAAGATATAAAATCAAAACTACTACTACTACCAGGTACTACGAGAAATGAATTTGGGCCAACTGTCTCTTTAAAGAGAGAGTTTCAGTGTCACATGTATTTTTCACCTTGCAAAGAAGATATGATACCCAAGAAGAGCACCATTATTAAGCCTCTGTTCTTTTTTGTTAACATTTCTCAAGTTCAGGTTTAATTCTCTGCTTCTCTTGTTCCCTTCAGTACTTGGCTCTACCTCAGATCTCACTGGGGCGGTATGCATACGGGATGGGTGAAAACGGAAGTGCGCTCTCCCTCTGCCAGAGGTACTACAGGAAGGGCACCATCGACCCCGTCAACGACACCTTTGACATTGATCCCCATGTTGACACCGGTAGGATGACCTTTATCTTTCAGCTTTTCTCTCTTTAGTGTTCGTTGAATGTGTCCCCGGGTATTTGACATTAAAACCAGGCAGCCTTGTTATTTACTCAGTGCCAGTATTTTCTCGGCCCTTGAGAAAATGACTGTGTGAGTGAGTCATTGTGTTGCTGCTCCACATATGTCAAGAGTTGCCCTGCAACTCTGCCCTACTTTCAAAGGCTTGAAATAGTTCCTATCACCAAAAACGCAACACAAAAGCTTTTTCCATATACTTTAGTAGCCTTGGGAAAGGAGTTATTTGCATACAGCTGCTGATTTGGCAGAGATGACTTCTGGCATTTCATGATAAATCTTGTGACACAAATAAAGTAAGACAAATAAAAGATCTCCAAGGAGACGATTCTGCTTTTAAATGGCATGAGGAAGTGTGGTTTGTGTTTCATGTGATGAGGAAAAAGGTGGTTTTAAAAATTCCCCATTTGTTTTATTAGTTCCTCTAATGCTATTTCCTGATATTTGTTTTCCAGAATGCGTTGGAGTGAATCCACTGACTTACATTCCTGCTCCAGGAAACAGTGACTACAAGAATTTCACTCTCATGTTTTACAAGTCAGTTGATATTATGTTTATTTTTTTGTTTGACATTGGAAATTTAAAAAAATAGGACTGTCAATTGATTGAAATATTTAATTGTGATTAATCACTTGACTGTCCATAGTTAATCGTGATTAATTGCATATTAATTACACATTTTTTATCTGTTCAAAATGTACGTTAAAGGGAGATTTGTCAAGTATTTAATACTCTTATCGACATGGGAGTGGACAAATATGCTTGTTTTATGCAAATGTATGTATATATTTATTATTGGAAATCAATTAACAACACAAAACAATAACAAATATTGTCCAGAAACCCTCACAGGTACTGCATTTAGCATAAACAATATGCTCAAATCATAACATGGCAAATTCACACTCACACACTGTCAGTGTGTCAGTGTGCTGACTTGACTATGACTTGCCCCAAACTGCATGTGATTATCATAAAGTGGGCATGTCTGTAAAGGGGAGACTCGTGGGTACCCATAGAACCCATTTTCATTCACATATCTTGAGGTCAGAGGTCAAGGGACCCCTTTGAAAATGGCCAAGCCAGATTTTCCTCGCCAAAATTTAGCACAAGTTTTGATGGTTATGTAGCCTCCTTTATTGTCAAGCTAGTATGACATGGTTTGTACCAATGGATTCTTTAGGTTTTCTAGTTTCATATGATGCCTCTTCACTCCAGCTTTAAAACTGAGCCCGCTACAACCTAAGTTGCGTTAATGCATTAAAGAAATTAGTGGCGTTAAAACAAATTTGCGTTATTGCGTTAACTTTGACAGCCCTAAAAACAATAAAAAAATTATTTTTCTTTACCGTATTTAATTATGTCTCTCTTTCCCATATTTGTTTCCAGGCTGATCAATGTAACAATTGACTTCCAGCTGAAGGCCATCAACATTCAGACGATTATAAACAATGAAATCCCTGACTGCTACACCTTTGCTATCACGGTGAGCTATCTCTTCTGTTATTTCTATTTTAATAAACATTACAGTACAGTACAGATAGAAATCTGGCGTAGTTAATCACAACTGTGAATTTGCAAGTTGAATGTTAAAATGACAAAGAACTTTGAGATGAGAGTTGAGATAAACTGAACATTTCCAGGCCCAGAGGTTGTATATTTACTCTGGTTCTTATCTGGTTCTTATCAGATCGTCATGGATAACAAGGCGCATAGTGGCAAAGTTAAGATCAGTCTGCAGAACCAGGCCACCATAAAGGAGTGTAAAGACCCCAACGTGTCTGGACATGGTGAGTTGCAATGAACACATGATTTGTGCAGATAATCACTCTCTGTCTCTGTAATTTTCTAATTTGCCTTTTGATCCTCTAATTCCACTCCTCTTTTCCTGTCAGCGGAGAGCTACGCTCGGGAGTTCTTCGATGTGCTGGTGGCGTTCGTCTGCCTGCTATCCCTGCTGCTGTGTGGGCGCTCCATCCTAAGAGGCATCCTCCTGCAACACGTAAGAAAGCAACATTTTTGTGTTTATGTTGTGAAAACACTGTTTCACTTGGTTGTTGGTACCCATCTACTGAGCATCAGTGATATCAGTGAGGTGAGGTGCCTGCGCAGAGCCTAAAGTAGATTAAAAGACAACACCTACCCCTGCTGCCATCTGGCAAATGATACAGAAGTATCCGCTGTCGTACCGACACACAGAGCGGCTTCTGTCCTCAGGCTGTGAGACTCATCAAATCATCCTCCGTACTCCGCCATAAAAAATAGCTTTTTGTTTTGTATTTTTCTTGTGTAGCATAAAGGAACTACAACTCCATTTCTTTGTTCAAACCTGTGTTGTACACTTACAATACATGAACCTTGACAGGAACATTTAGATCTTGTACATACCATTTACATGCACTTTTCTAAGTTCAATCAGACTGTGCACAATATATTTTGTTGATTTAAATACACAGAAATTAAAGGTGCTCCATGGAGTTTTCTTTTAGAAAAGAATTCATGAGTTTCCTTCCTCATAAAAGATTTTTGACTCTATGTTTCGGGGTTGTACGTCCGTCCATCCGTACATTTTTGGTCATACCTCAAGAATTCATATGCTGATTACGACAATTTCACAATTTCACAATTTCAACAAGTGCTGACAATTTGGACAGATATCCGCGATATTTTGGCTTCACTTCTGTATAGTGGGAGGAAGTGGAGACGCGTCGTCCTTCTTTATATACAGTCTATGCTCCAGCTCGTAAACCCCTGGTAAAACCACAGCTTCTCCTTTTTACACTGCCATTTTTTATGAACTAAAAAAAACAGGATATAGCCTTAAATTGTTTGTATCCATTACATATTCAGGTAGATTTAAACAAAAACAGCTTCTCATCTTATTGATCATCTTCCATCTCCCTAACCAGGAGTACGTGCAGTTTTTCAAACACAAACTTGGCCGCCAGGTGAGCTGGGGAGAGAGAATGGAGTTCATCAACGGCTGGTACATTCTGCTCATCGTCAGCGACATGTTCACCATCATCGGCAGCTTCATCAAAATCGGGATCGAGTCCAAGGTAAGGTGTGACGCACGCTGTCACAGAAAAATTATTATCTTAATTAATTAAAATTTTCAGCTTTGCAGTACAGTGCTCGGTTTCTGGTAATGAATGATGTCACTGTTGTGATGCAGAATTTGTCATCATATGACATATGCGGGATCCTGCTGGGAACCTCCACTCTGCTGGTGTGGGTGGGAGTCATCCGCTACCTCAGCTTCTTTCAGAAATACAATGTAGGTGAACGACAGACACACACACACACACACACACACACACACTCACACACACACACACACACATAAAGATAATCTTTTTATCCTCTTTGTCTTGTGTGTCTGCTTCACTGCTCTTTGTCTGAATATTTTTTGGTCATTCCCTCCCTCCCTCTCTCCCTCCCTCTCTTTGTCTCACAGATCTTGATCGTGACTCTAAGAGCTGCTTTTCCTAATGTCATCCGCTTCTGCCTCTGTGCAGCTGCCATTTATTTGGGATATTGCTTCTGTGGATGGATCGTGCTGGGGCCCTATCATACCAAGGTACTGTACTGTACACACACACACACACACACACACACACACACACACACTGTGGTGGCTCTAACCAGGAATGAGCAAGCATGAGTCATTCAGACAGTCAGTCACAACAGCCTAATTATCTCAAACTGCCCTCCAGCATATCATCTTTTTTGCTGTGTATTATTAATGAGAGAAAGAAAATTGACATTTATTAAATATGAATCATGACAACATTTTGTGGACAGATTGGTTTTGCTTGGTTTAATGTGTTCTGGCAGAAAGAGAGCAATCAAACAACCTTGACCAACAAAACGAATGAAACTTCACGTGAGATGATACAAGATTTAAAGTTAAACAAATTCACACCCTTTGTAAAAGTTAAATTCCATAAAGAATTGTGTTAAAATTGGCAGTTTGTGGCATTTCTACAAATTAAAGGGGTGCTTAAGGTGAACGGCGGACGAGTCGGGATGATGACATTTAGTAGTCTCATTTTTAAACAAACATCTTATTTCAGGCATCTAACTAAAAACCCGTTGACTTCCAGACAAGGGAACCGGAAGTGCTAAAATGCTAACTCATTTCCGGGTTTTAGGACTCTTTCCTGTAGCACTCTATATTTCTATTGTATTTCTATGAAAGTGGTATCGATCTTCTGTGAATAAGCATATTCCCAAAATGTACAACTGTTCCTATAACATACTGAAAAAGCTTTGTCCTCTCACCTCAGTGTAATATCCTCATTTAAATACTGTATTAATATAACTTGCCTTAATTCCACCAATGTGTGTTGTGTTGCTTGCGTACAGTTTCGCTCCCTGTCCAAGGTGTCAGAGTGTCTGTTTTCTCTGATCAACGGGGACGACATGTTTGTGACGTTTGCTGAGATGGAGAGCAGCGGCACGCTGGTGTGGATCTTCAGCCAGGTCTACCTTTACACCTTCATCTCCCTCTTCATCTACATGGTGCTGTCCCTCTTCATCGCGCTCATCACGGGAGCCTACGACACCATTATGGTACAGTTTCATTTGGTTGCACTCTCGTTTCTGAGCATTTTTTGTGGGGCTGCCAATCGATTAAAAGGAGGTCAAGGGACCCCTTTGAAAATGGCCATGACAGTTTTTCCTCCACAAAATTTAGCGAAAGTTATTTAACTTCCTTTGCGACAAGCTAGTATTGGTAGCAGTGGATTCCTTAGGTTTTGTAGTTTCATATGTCAACCTAAAAATCACAAGTGTTAAAGAAATTAGTGGCGTTAAAACAAATTTGAGTTATTATCCCGTTAACTTTGACGGCCTTAATTTTCAGCCATTATGCCAGCGGCTGTCATCAGTCCAAATTAATCTCAGCAACATGATTGTGAATCATTAGTTTGTAGAAAATGTTCATCTTTACGTTGTCTTCCTACAGGCTCAAACACAGGAGCAGGTACGAGTCTCCGATCTGCACGCGTTCATTGCGGAGTGCGCGGACACACCCTGCTCTGGCAAGTTCCGCGGGCCCGAAGGATCATCGTGCTCCTTCCTCTGCTGCTGTGAGTGGTGAGGAGGAGGAGGAGGAGGAGGAGGAGGAGGAGGAGGAAGAAGTGGATGCACAGAGGGAGTAAGCAGTGGGATTTTTGTCTCTCTTTAAAGCACTATATTTCCACTCTAGTGACAGCTGTCTGCAATTGCGTTTCTTTTTCCAAATACCCAGCAGGGACGATAAATGCCTTGAGGGTGAACAGACTGACCTTGGACCGGGTTGTCCTCTGTTTGAATTTTGCATTTAGATTTGTAGTGGAACGGCCGAGCGCACCGCACAGTCTCAAGCCCAATTACCTGCTTCGACTTTTTGTACTGTATGAATAATTTATCGTCTCTTCCTGAGATGTCAGTTTGTTAGAGCTTTGATGACGAGTAGATGCCAGTAAACGTATTCATTGCTTTAGACTGGACACAAGGTCCACTAAGTAAAATGAATGTGCATTTTCACTTGAATGATCCACTATACACAAAGGGTATTTATTATCATTTTAGTGTCCACATGGCTACCTAGGTTACAGGATTTTTGTTGCCTCTTGATTATGTAAATATGTGTACGTCCACTGAATCTTCATAGCAGAGGTAGAATAGACACGAGATGGCTCGAAAAAAAAGAGGGATCATTAACCGCCGTGCGTATGCATTAGCTTTGTTTTCAGTCAAGGCTGTTCCTCCACTCCAGTTTTCATTCTTTGCTTTGTTCAAATCCTCTTCTGGCCTGAGGGAGAGGATGGCTGCACGAGGAAGGACGAGCCCCGCAGCCAACCAGTTAGTCATCAATATGTATGAACTGTTTCAGAGCCAGGTGACTAATGCACAGCAAGACAGAGACTCTTTACTGTTTGGTTTAAAGTGCTGCAAAGGCTGCAAAATAATGTTCCTATAGAAAATTTAGGATTCAAACAACGGCAACAATGAGCTGCACATTGTGCTAGACTATAAACGGCCTTCTAAAGGCAGAGAGCAGTAACTACAGAAACAGTGAAGCTGAGAAAAAAGGGTAAAAGAGATATAAATGATAAAACTTTTAATTTTATGCTGATTATTAGTCATCATCACACCCTTCGAGAGGGCGCAGGGAAAACACATCTACAAACAAGATATATTCTTGATTCCTCTTCGGCTGTCCATTTGAACCAATGAGCTACTTTAAAGGTGCTCTATATAACATCCAGAGCATTAATATAGCATCAAACAACTATTTGGTATAGTAAGATATAGAAAGGTGAAGTCACTCCTCTTCTGGTGGACCCCAGGGGACCAAAAAATATGAACGTCAGTCAACGGCGAGAGACAAATATTTTGTTTGATCCCGTTTGAATTGCGCCATGAATCACACATACAATGTTTGTCAATTTAAAAGATAATTTTGCAAGTCAAGAAAGTCCCAGTTTGTCTTAGTACCATTTAGCTTTGTGTGAAACCGCTCAGTGAACTACATCTCTCGTTTCGAACAATATACGTCACCGACACCAGCTAGCTAGCTAACTTAGCGATGTTCCACACACAGATGAAACGTTATCTTACTTGATGTGTTGTATCCAGCGACTCCTGGTCTTTTTATCAGCCGGAAAGAGAAAGAACAAGTAAGACCCGTTGCTGGTGTGAGTACATCCCTGTACGAAACACACAGACATCGTAGCTTCAGAGAGAGAGACGACACTTCACACGACTTTTGGGTGTGAAGTCTTATTCTAATTACGTATTTTCACAGTCTGACACTTCAACAGTTTTACAACAAACTGCGTCTTTCTTGACTTGCAAAGTAATCTGTTAAATTGACAAACATCGTATGTCTGATTCATGGCACAATTCAGGTTAAAAAATTTACTTGTCTCTCGTCGTTGACTACGGTTCATATTTCTTCCGTATAATAAGGTCCCATGGGGTCCACCGGAAGGGGCAAGACTTTGCCTCTCTATAGAGGAGTAATGTCTACCTGAACAGAGAATGAAGTCTCTCTCTCTCTCTCTGCGTGTGTTGTAATCAGAGCTTCTCTGTGCTTTGTTGACATAGCCGGGCCGGCTGTTGCCTTTGTTTTCACTGTTAGCGCTGTTAGCTACGAGCCACTGGCTCAGTTGTCGCCATGTTGAGAGCCACGCAGAGGCAATACAAATGCTCCCAATCTGGCATTTAGCACCTTTAATAATTAATCTGTCACTAAAATACCTGTAAATACATGATTTAACTGCAGTTTAACCACATGAAATCGTACAAATTCCACTAGAGTCAGACGCTGCAGAGATGCTAGTTACTGCTACTCTGCTAAACTAGTTTATCTGGTGTTACATTTTGGCAGAAAGAGAACAGGAGTTTCCTGGAACAAGTGGGTGAATTATTTGTAGCTAAGGCTCGCTGGAGTGCAGTCACTGCAAATTGTTTTTCACCTCTTACATTACGTACGGTAAAATGTCAGAAAGTCAGATGCAGTTTTACATACATTTTGACCAAATTATGTAGTTAAAGTGTGTTGGCTTTTTAGGTTAGTGCGTAGGCAGCTTAGAGAGTTGTCTATATTTTATATAATGTGTCAGACTTTGAGGCCATGTGTAAAAGGGTAGTAACTCTTTTTTCTTATTATCTATAGGGCATCTCTGCAACCCAGCACTTCTTCATTCACCCTTTTAAAAGAAAAATTATATTCAGAATATCTTATTATAAAAACTTATTGAAGCAGTAATGTCATTTCAGCGTGCTGCTGCGTGGAGGCACATGAAGGGCACTGTTCAATGGTCAAAATATGTTTCAGGACTAAAGGGTACATTTTTATATTGTTCACTTCATTGACATGCTACCTTAAATGAATGGATATTGTTTACAGTCACAACGACATGTGTTTACTTTTAATGAATGTTTATTCACACTTACTTATTTGCACTTAATGGAGACTGATGTACAGCTTCACTTGATTTAAATGTGTCACATGGGAGAAAAGCACTGTATACTGTATGTAATGTGCATCTCTTGGTGTTTTTCTGACACTTATGGGAAGGTTCTTCAATGGCACTTTGATTTAATGGTGTTTTTCTTTACAATTGTTTCTTTATATTTTATGCTGTCTTAATTATTTTTACCTCGTTCTGATAAAGAAGCAAGTAATGGCTAAAAGGGAGTTTCTCCGTTTCTGTATAGGAGGAACTTGTACAGGTTTTTACCCTCATTTGTATTGAATTTTTTCTGTGACGATGCTGCCTTCTGAATGAAGTACTGAAGTTCTGAAGTACACGTCACGCAAATAAACTGGAAAGACTCTGAAATTGTGTCAATATTGTTGAGATAAGTAACCCAAGGCCAGTGTTATGGTATCAACACAGCAGACACATTTTGTGTCCATTTTAACAGTCAGCTGCTCAAATTTTTTTTTTTCTCTTTTTTTTTTACACTTCATTAGATTTAAATGAGACATAATTATACCAATATACACAAGACAAAGAAAAAAAATAAAATAAGAATACATTAAATTAAATACATAGAAACAAAACAAAATAAATGAGTAATATATATATAAATATTTGATTTTAAAGCAACAAACAAGACACAACTATATCAATATACAAACATACACATGACAAAGAAAATATTAAATAAGAATACATTAAAATGTAATAAATAGAAATAAAACAAAAAATGGAAATAATTATATATATATAAAAAAATAGTTTAAAGAAACAAATGAGACATAACTATATCAATATACAACTATATCAATATACAAACATACACAAGATAAATATAAAGTAAAATAAGAATACATTAAAAGTTAAATAAATAGAAATAGAACTAAATAAACAAATATAAATATATAAACATTTATTTTAAAGAAATAAACAAGACATAATTTATATCAATTTACAAACATACACAAGACAAATATAAAACAAAATAAAAAATATATTAATTATTAAATAAATAGAAATAAAACAAAATAAATGGATAAAAATATATACAAAAATAATAAATAAATATAATAATACATTTAAAATTTTTCACCAACATCTTATAATCACCAATGTCTAACTTCATTCCACCATAGTCAACATAAAGCGACGTAACAAGGCTTACATCCTCCTCCTAGTAGAGGAGCATATCAACCATCTCCAAATTCACTTTCCAAGTCTGTGTGCTCAAGATAATTAATAAAAGGACCAGCTGTTTATATATTATGTTCAATAATCTAAAATATTATCACCACAATGACATGTCATAGTGTTATTGAGATAAGCATCATGTTTGCTTCAAATACTTTTATTATTTACACCAAAAATACCCAGAAAAACCTCTGTTTCATCATTAGCCACTGACCAGTAGTGTAGAAGAGTTTTTGGTCTTCAACCAGAGTGTACATTAGCATTTGACATTATAAAACAACAAGAATAAAAGTCTTCAGCAATGTAAGCAGTAATGAGAGAGTCTGTATGCACAGTTGTGCTTTAAACAAAAAACTAATATAGGCATGCTAACATGCTCACAGTGACAATGCTATTGATAGATATGATACAAAGCTTGGATTGCATGAAGCTGATGAGCCCTTAGTGTGTCGTGGTGGTGTGGCACCACTAGAGGGAGAGAGCAGGCTCTGTCTCCAGTCACCAAGCAACCAGTCACAGGAAATCAATACAATCCAGCAGAGCCAGTGAAGAAATAGGATAGGAAGCTAAAAAACACAGGTACTTAAGGAGGAGATGAGGGTGAATGAAACATTAAGAAAGGGAGCGGTTTGTTGCCTTCATTAAAGATGAATAATGCTGACTGTAGAAGTAAAGTGCTTAACCTTTAAGTCTACCATTACCACCAACTTCATTTTCTCAACACAAGGTAAATGGGCGTAGAGTCAGGGTCAGGCTGTATCAGCCGGAGAAAAACACGCTGGAGATGCAAATGGACAGAAATGAGAGAGAATATGGGACGGACAAAGATCAAGGCAGATACGTGCACACTCACTCCTCTTAGTGCAGAAGAGCTGTCCAATATCCTCAGTACCTGCATGCATTATTTACTCAAGGATGCAACCGGGGCTGAGACGAAGCACTTAGAATCAGACTGACAGGAACTGGCCGTCCTTCAGGGCAAAGATGATTAAACAGGCTCATAGAGAAAACATATATAAACTACAGTAGTGCTGGTTTCCCATCCTGGTTAACTGCATTCACATTGGAAAGCATTGGGAAGGAAATAACTTAATAAATAAATGAGCGAGGAGCATAAATAATATAAGAATAATTATAGCAATAACAACAATTATAACAATAGCAACAATTATAATAATAATAACAGTAATAATAATTTTAAAGTCAAGGGAGGGCGTCGCCTTGTCCACTGGCAGCGAAGCATAACTGGAGCACCATCAGGGACCTCCAGAATGGGTCAGCAGGGTACGACAGGGTCAACCGGGTTATCGTTTCATTTTGTAATTATGGATATGAAATTGTATTTATGCATTTATTCATTCTCTCTCTCTCTCTCTCTCTCTCTCTCTTGATTAAAATATTTAATTGCGATTAATTGCATGATTGTCCATGATTAATTGAAATTAATCGCAAATTAATCACACATTTTTATCTGTTCTAAATGTACCTTAAAGGGAGATTTGTCAAGTATTTAATACTCTTATCAACATGGGAGTGGGAAATATTCTGCTATATACAAATGTATGTATATATTTATCATAGGAAATCACTTAACAACACAAAACAATGACAAATATTGTCCAGAAACCCTCAGAGGTACTGCATTTATCATAACAAAATATGATCAAATCATAACAGGGCAAACTCACACTCACACACTGTCAGTGTGTGAGTGTGCTGACTTGACTATGACTTGCCCCAAACTGCATGTGATTATCATAAAGTGGGCATGTCTGTAAAGGGGAGACTTGTGGGTACCCATAGAACCCATTTTCATTCACATATCTTGAGGTCAGAGGTCGAGGGACCCTTTTGAAAATGGCCATGCCAGTTTTTCCAAGCCAAAATTTAGCGTAAGTTTGGAGCGTTATTTAGCCTCCTTCGCATATCGGCAAATTAGTACGACATGGTTGGTACCAATGGATTCATTAGGTTTTCTAGTTTCATATGATACCAGTTGCTTCACACTGGCTTTAAAAATGAGCCTGCTACAACCTAAAAATCCCAAGTTGCGCTAATGCTTTAAAGAAATTAGTGACGTTAAAACAAGTTTGTATTAACGTGTCATTATCGTGTTAACTTTGACAGCCCTAGTTCCTTTCTTATCACCCAAACTAAACTTCCTCATTATTAGTTGTGATACTTGTTTATTAAACTCACATAGTAAGAGAGGCGAAGAAGAGTTTAACATTAGACCTGATCAGTCACAAGAATGGACACTGTATACAATATAGTTTTTTAAAGGTACTGTATGTGTAATGGAAAGTACTCTGTTGGTGGTTTTAACAGCTCCCAGTTCCCAGGGAGATATAATTGAATTAATATATCTTGAATTCAGTTACAAGAGACATACATTTTGGTTACGACTCCAGCACTGGAGATCTATGAGCAGATTTATAGGGGTTTGACCTTGTTATTGCAGGATCTGTGCCAGTAAACACTTTTGGTGTCAGAAAGACAAATATTTCTGGGTGAATTCGAGGGAAAGATGAGGTAACCTTAGCCTCCAACCACCTGTTACTTTCTGCTTTTAGTGGGCCTCTATTAGGTTTTTATGGCCACCTGTCAGCCAGACGGGCTGCTGACAGGGTTCAAACCCCTAATAGACTAAACTCTGTTTTTACAACACACACACACACACACTGCTCTGTGATCAGAGCTAAAAGTGTAATAGGTAACCGAAAAGTACTCCCACACTTTTGTTCTCCCTTCTCATTGCTCTTTCTCTGTCCTTACAACCTCCTAACCAGATGTTTGTACCACCTACTCGAAACATGAGAGATTTATGACAAGTTGAGTGAGCGATGAATCCAAATGTGTAAACCAGACGGGAGTAAGAGAGGACACACATATAAACAGAGAGGAGACAGGGGGACTTCTACACTTTCTCTCTTTTCCCCTCCCGCTTGCATAATAAGGCAGAAATGAATGAAGAAATGTAGAAAGAAAAGTATAAAGAAAAGTATACAGAAATAAATAAGTTTCGGGAAATAAGTAAGGGGTGAAATAAAAAGGAAAAATCGTGCAGAAATAAATAAAGAGATACATAAGTAAATACACACATTTAGAAATAAATATAAAATAAATAAATGCAAAAATAAATGCAAAAATAAATACAAAAACAAATGCAAAAATGTATAAATAAATTTAAAAATGTATAAAAATAAATGCAGAAATAAATACAAGAGAAAATTAAACATAAGAGTAAATAAATGAGGAAATTAATAAAAAAATTAATAAATAAAGAGGCAAATTAAAACAGAAATATAAATTTACGTCACATTTTATCACTTTATTAATGCAATACATTTATTTTAAATATCATTTTTGCTACATTTAATTTTTATTTATTCATTTATTGAGTCAGTTATTTATTTATTTATTTATTTATTTTTTATTTTGTCAGGTTCCTTCCTCCATACCTCTCCACACTCCCTCTTCTTTCCTCTCTTTCCTAGTGTCTTGTATCACTTCTGGCTCTCTGCTGATGTATGAAGAGCAGTTTATTTTCCCAGCTGATACTCAGAGTCTCCAGTTGTTGTTTTTTTTCTGTTCCTAAATCAGTCCCCCGGTGTGATATCCATGCTTGGGTCAAGTAGCCCCGGAGTTAGGTAATTGCTGGCACCCTGGGTGGGAATGATGCCAGCGCTGGTATTTTTAGGTTGGAGAGGAAGATGATGGAGGTGTTGATTGGACTTCCAGGCTGTAAAGCCATTAGTAGCTCGGGACAGCGTGTTACAGCATTGAACCAAGTAATTTTCTATTTTCCTAGAGGAACAAAAAGGGCCAAGGTTATGTGCACATACGGGATTTGAGTCCAAAACAAGATTCCATAGAAAATGAACTCATGTACTTTGATTTAAGCAGATTTTTTCCCAAGATACGGGAGACACTTGTACGACACTTTTAACTCCTTCCTTTCCCTGACTTAAATTACATGTTTTCATAATAGCCCGATGTGTTGTGTGCAGTCACACTGCACTTTTTCCACCTTGTGACCTTTGACCTCTGATCCTGTTTTGACACTGCAGGCTGGGAGGCAGCGGGGGCGGGTCTTCAGCCCGGCCAGGTCATCCTGAAGGTCAACGGCAACAACGTCAACCACAGTGACTACAAAGAGGTCCTGGAGCACTTCACCGCGCAGCACACACACCAGGAGCCTCCGCAAGCGGTGAGGGGACCCATGAAAACACACAATAACACACAATCTTTACTTCATCAGAGCAGCCTTTGTAGTGTAAGAGTATTTGAAAAGAAATATAATACGTGACTGTCATGGTGAGTTTATACAGTCCTTGTGTGTGTTGTTATGGCAAAGTGTTTTATTTACATTACAAACTAAGTAATACCACAAGGTAGCATGATTAACATCAGTTGTAGGTCTGGAAGTTAATTTACCAGGTCATTCAACAACGTTGGACAGCTCACTAAATCCCGTTTGTCGAGCTAACAGAGCGGAGAACCCCAGTGACCCAGACATTCCTGCTCTGAGACGGTACATAAAACAGCATTAACATTAGTTAGAGCTATAGTTACCTACCGCAACTTAGTGTTTGAAAAGAAAACTTCAAACTGCAAACACACTTGCTCATTTAAATCGCCATCACTGTATGATACCGAAGTGACGACATACAGGACAACATGTTTCCTCATTTCATCAGCGTTCCCGGCTCCAACAGTGGGTGGCCCTGTGATCTCAAACATAAATCACTGGCTGACATTTTGTCGCTGCGGGCCACTTGTAGTGAGGGTTGAACATTTTTCAGCTCCAGATACTGTACGCTCCTGCCCGGAGAGAAAGGGTAGCCCAAAGCAACAAATAAACAACCTATTTCCATCAATGCCTGCTGCCAAGATTGTTTTGGCTGAATTCTATTTTAAAGTAACAATGGCAGAGTTTTATTTTTTAGTCATAACCCCTGTGACCCGCGATCCTGTCCGACTTGTCCTTTACTGTTTTTCTGAGGCTGTAGCAGGTTCAGTTCTAGAGGTAGAGTGAAGGTATAGATATCATATAAAACTGAAAAACATAAGGAACCCATTGGTAACAACCACGTCATGCTTGACGAGAAGGAGGAGGAGGAAATAATGCTCCAAAGTTGCGCTAAATTTTGGTGAGGAAAAACTGGCATGACCATTTTCAAAGGGGTCCCTTGACCTCTGACCTCAAGATATGTGACTGAAAATGGGTTCTCTGGGTACCCACGAGTCTCCCCTTTACAGACATGCCCACTTTATGATAATCACATGCAGTCTTGGGCAAAAAACATGCAGTTTTCTGAATGCAGTATAAATGTGTTATTTTCGCCTGTACTAAAAATAGCGTATTTGAATATTTCTGCATACTGGCGTCTCTAAACAGTCTTGGAATTACATAAATTGGGTATCACTGGAATGCTGAGACTCTTGTGGATCAAATGAGCCCATTTGTATTCATGCGTGATGATGTTAGTCCCCACCAAATCTGTGTAACAAATGGTATCAACCCAAAGATTGCTAAAACAACTTGTGAGACATAATAGAGCATGGGAATGGCCATAATATACTTCTATCTTAATGTCCTTAGCCCTTAAACACTTTTACAATTCATTTTTTATTAATTAATTAACTCGTTTATTTCAGATTAATGACTAGAACAACATGACACACAGCTGCATCTCAAATTAATCTTCTGGTTCCCAGCTTTCAGATGATGTACACCACTTCTATGTGGCATCTACTGTTGACATGCTATCTCCCCCTAAAGACCTCATGTACCCCCCTAAAAAAGACCAAATCTATTTTGGGTCTCAGAGGGTCATAAGTGGATACTGGTATTTATATTTCAAATTATTTAGTATTTAACTTTTCAAATAGCAAAAGCTGTGTCTGGTGGTTTGGCTCCGTGACTCCAGGCAGTATTTCACAGTGCTGCAGTCAGAGCAGGATGTCCTCCTTTCTGTACGAAGCTCATTGTTTTGCTTTGTTTTGTTTTGTTTAATTTAGCCTGGCCTACTCTTCTGGCAAATCCCCTCGAAGAGGCTCAGCTGAGCAGCCTTGTTTTGGACTGGTTCCAGTAAATGTCTGCTGGTTCATTTAACAGCAGGATGAATTACAAGGATGTTGTAGATGTGGCTGACTGCACCGCCGAGTTTGTGGCGGTGCAGTCAGCCCTGATTACCTTGTCAGGTGAAAAGTGTCTATGTCCGCAGGCCATGTAGAAATACTTCAGATTCTTTCCTTCCGATACTGTGTATAAAGTGCACCCACATCTAACCGCTACTTGAGCATCGCTAAATATAACAGTTTCCTCATTATTTCCTTTCATGCTCTCTGCCTTTATCTCACTTACCTCTCACTTCCTCCTTCGCTCACTTCCTCATTTTTTATTCCAGTAATGATTTATTTTTTTTGCACATTATAGTAATACTTCATGTTTCCCCCCCAGTGTCAGTGGGTGTATCGTGCATTTGAGGATGTGGAAGAGCTCCAAAGAGAAAGAGGTGCAGGTGAGAAGGAGGAGAGCCCTTTCAGTCCGTATCCAGTGGAGAATGGGTCTGACCACGAGGAGGAGAAGGGCACCAATGGAACAGGTGAAACACGTTTTATGTTACATCCTCTGAAACTGTCTTGTGTGTGTGTGTGTGTGTGAATTAAAATATTTATTTCAAATTTCTGATTAAGGAGTTTTAAGGAGTCCCATTGCAGATGTAATGCGAACAGTTATGAGCAGCAAGTTTCACATCTGGCCCATCAGTCGGCATTGGAACAGGATTAGTGTTACTTGGGAGTGTGCTTTAATATAAACTGTGGCTGCTTTGTGTGGAGAACGATTGCAGGCTTTGTTAAAAAAAAAAAAAATCTGCTGCCGTCAAAAACATTTCATCAGAACATTATGTTCCACCTAAATTGCTATTTTCAGATGACCCCTGAATCCGGTCATAGTCACTGTGTCAGTAAAAAGTGGCTCCAGAAGTAGGTAATTTCACCCTGCATATGGAAAATCCTCCGTTTGAAAATGACACACGCTACATACAGGCAGTAGTTACAGTTGTAGGACGTCATCTGGTAACACTGTGTCAGTGTATATACAATAAAGTGACCAATTTTTCTTACAGTGCTGGCAGGGTAAGAACATTTGACAGATGTGTACACTGTATTTTTACATTTGTCATTACTAAATGGATTTATTATATCATAATTTGTCTTTCTAAAGCTTTGGAGGTTTAGTTATACAAGCAAGTTTTTGGGGGATTTTAGACTTGCCAAAAACATTTGAAGCCATGACTCTACCTCTGGACATTTATTTTTCCTTTTAATCCTTCAAATAATCTTGATAATAATGTTATGGCTTTTAAAAATGGCATATATCAGATACATTTTTCATTTTGTATATACATGCTTGACTAAATCACTCCTGAATGCATACAAAGTTTATATACTGACAAGTGACAATTGTGCTTCACAGACCACCGGCTGGGCAGACTTTCCCTCTCCAATGATCTGCCTCTGGTCAGCATGACGGTAGATAACGTCCATCAGGAGCACGGCGTAGTCTATGAATACGTTAGCACTGCAGGCATCAAGAGCCACGTCCTGGAGAAGATGGTGCAGCCCAAAGGCTGCTTCAGCCTCACTGCTAAGGTAGTTATGGGACATTGAGGTGAAGTGGGATTATTAGGGCTGTCAATTGATTCAAATATTTAATCATGATTAATCCCATTAATTGTCCATAGGTAATCGCGATTCATTGCAAAATGTACTTTAAAGAGAGATTTGTCAAGTATTTAATACTCTTATCAACATGGGAGAGGTCAAATATGTTTGCTTTATGTAAATTTATGTGTATATTTATTATTGGAAATCAATTAACAACACAAAACAATGACAAATATTGTCCAGAAACTCAGTGTGCTGACTTGACTATGACTTGGCCCCCAAACTGCATGTGATTATCATAAAGTGGGCATGTCTGTAAAGGGGAGACTCGTGGGTACCCATAGAACCCATTTTCATTCACATATCTTGAGGTCAGAGGTCAAGGGACCCCTTTGAAAATGGCCATGCCAGTTTTTCCTCGCCAAAATTTTGCCCAAGTTTGGAGCGTTATTTAGCAAGCTGTTATGACATGATTGGTACCAATGGATTCCTTAGGTTTTCTAGTTTCATACCAGTATCTTCACTAGCAAGAAACAAAAGTTTTTTTTTAGCATCACTGGTGGTTTCAGCTGTTAGTATTAGAAAGCTGAATGTTTAGTTAGATGAAAAACACACTTGCTGCTGCTAGGCATGCTATTTTTACTGTGTTTGTGATCAACCAAATCAAGTTTTGAAACTTGTATTGCAGCAGTGATCCATCCTTACCAATGGTTCTTGTCTCTACAGATCCTGGAGGCATTTTCTGGCGATGACAGCCTCTTTGTTCGTAACTGCAGTCAGCTCATCTCACAGAGTGACCGAGTCGTTACCATGCCTCAGTACGAGTTCAGACAAATCTGTGACACCAAGCTGGAGAGTATCCAACGGCGTATCAGCAGCTACCAGCAGGTATTAAGACACACTTCTACACTCTCTTGAACACATAGACATCAGACTGTCAGATCCAGAAAAATGCCCTGCCCCCAACTCATTGATATTAAAGTTACTATCAGGAACTTTTAACTGGTTATGAAAGGGTCTCAATTTAATACTGACGCCTCCAAATGACCTACATGTGTAAACGAGACCATCAACGAGAAGATTGGCGTTTTTCTATATAGTTATTCTTAATGGTTGTCATCGGTGCCACCGGGTCCGATTCTGGTGAAATCAGGCGAAATCACACAGGTTCACCAGAAACACCTACAGCTCAGACTCCAGCAGGGCCTCCGACAGCGACCAGCCCACTGCCGACAGACCCAGATCAACCGGTCCCCGTTGGGAGCCAACACCGACACCAAGTTGCTAGAGGCCTAGGCCGTATTGCTGGGCCTGCTGGAGGGAAGGGAGGCACGGGGCAACCACAACCAGGACTGAGCGGGGCAGACTGTCAGACCCTGCTGCAGTAAAATGAGAGGTTTTCTAAAGAGACTCTAGTGCTCGGAAAACTACCGCTTTTGTCCACAGGGACCGCCAAAATCAACACAAACTTAAAAACACAAAACATCTTTATTCCCGTGTGACTGAATAACAGTTTGCTGAGATATAAGTCAGGTAACTTAAAATCATCACTCAAACCAGTATCACTCACATTTATACCAAAAATATATATCATCTCTGTTCTTGTCAGTCTATTGCTTACTGGTTCTTAGTTTATGGATGCATCAAACTACTTACAGCCATGCATTTTGATGCTTTGAGAGGCTTAAGAGAGGCTTTTCAGTGGGATGTGAAAATTGGTCGATCACTGCCTTTCTTCTGTTACTGTGTCTATTAATCACACTCACAATATTATCAAATATACCTCCTCGGGGCTTAATACAACTCATCTATATACACTTGTAAAAATATGACACCTAATAAGAAATTTGATGATAATGGTTAGATACAAGCTCTTGTCCTTAACCTTATTTTTTCCATTACTCAAGACAGCAGGAACTCTCTTCAGCTAATGGGAAGTCTGTAATAAACTGGAAGAATATTACATTAATTAGCCTTCATTATGTCTCCACGTGATATTTTCTGCTACAGTGACTACCACTGTGGTGAAAGGGAATATCATCTTATTATAAACACATTTGTTAGAGCTGTCAGTCATGCAGCTTATGCTTTCACTAAACTAAAGTATGTGTCCCCCTTTTTTTACACCCAGTTTACCCTGGAGCTGAAGAACAAGGCGTGGCCGTCCTTCAGGCAGGCCGGTGTTCGCCCTCACCCGCTGGGCTGCATGGACTTTGTTCCCACCAACTGCCACGTCAACTTCATGCAGGTCTCTTACCCCAAGAGCACTACCTCTGCCGGCAGGACTTTCAGCATCCGCTTTGGGCGTAAGAACTCCCTGTATGGCCTGGATCCTGACCAAGGTAGAGGGGACGCACATACACACACACCTCTAACCAATATGATTTGAACATTAGTTCTCTGTTACATATCTACTGCTTAAAACTAAGCATCACTGAGATCACCCCCTTCACAGTAACACAGCTTAACCCACTTAACACCAGTGATCACTTTGACTAATTACCCTCCACGACCATTTAAATCCAGCAGCACAGAGAAGGTAATGTCAACCCCAGCCTCCCACAGGAGCCACAAGGTCTCAACAAGGATTCCCATAGTAAATTAGATGAGTGGTTTGCCATTAAGACTCCATTAGCCTCAGGCTATACCGATGTTATTGACATGAGAAGTGAATGAATGATGCAGCGTAGGAATGTGTGTCATTCACTAAACGCTGCTGGTGCTGCTGCTGCAGAGGTCAAAGGGGAAAGAAAGAGAGAGGGGGAGATTTGAGTGGAAATGGAATGTAATGTTGCCAAAGAATAATCTCAAGAAGAGGACAAAATGTTAAGAAATCCTGTATTCCTTAGATACAGAAAGAAGTCTTCTGTCTAAGTGGCAGTGTTACTTTTGGCAGCTAATTTAGATTTAGTCTTAGTCTTAAAACGAAAATGCTTATTAGTTTTAATCACATTTTAGTCATTTTTATCCTTCATAGTTTTAGTCAACGACAACTCAAAAACGTTTTAGTCCAGTTTTAGTCACCGAAAAGTTATTGGCTTTTAGTCAAATATATTTTCTCTCTTCATTTTGTAAGCTTTTTTTTTAGTCCTGTTACCAGTCATCAGATTATATTGAACATTTCTGTCATTTTAGTCAAACCTATTTCACAAATTTCAATTGTATCTTCATTATCTGATGAAAAACACAGGTTGAATGATTAAGAATGCAGCTTTGCAGTTAGTTTGAGTCCTCCTGACTGTGATCATTAATGTTGCTCGGTTCAGTCGCACCCATTGTTCCGTTATGAGAGCCAATCCGCACCGCCAACATGTAAAAATATGTGCGTGTGTTTGAGACGAGAGAAGGTCGAAGGTGACAAAAATAAAGAGAGATTTTGGTAAAGTTTTCATGTTTGAGTTTTATGTTTTTATGATTTAAAGATGAAAATGTAATAGAGTCAGCATTGCTGTCACTGTTCCAGGATGCCTCGTCCTCATCTTTCCTCTCGGCAGCAGCTGCAAGTCAGACATCTGCTGAGCAGTTGTACTGACGAGATGTTCCATTCGTCCGTGTGCGTTTTGCCGGCTCGACCAACCAACAGCAATGGACACGATGTTTTCTCTAGTGACAGACAGTTGCTAGTCTTTAGTGTTGCAGTCAGAAACAGGATGAATTTAAGAAGCTTATTACCTGATGTGATACAAAATTTCCTCTTCCAGCACCATTCCCTGGATTTTAAAGGAATGTGTGGAATGTACATAAAATGTAAAAGGGCTTCTCTATTTAATCATAATGTTGGCTTTGTGCACTAATAGTACACAGCCTGGCTTCATTGCAAGAACTGGGTCTGTCTGCAGTCGTGGGATGTCTCGGGTTATTGCAGCTTAGTTTGGCTTTCAACCCAAGTAAACAGTTTAGCATTCTGATCTCGCCGTGCATATCAGTTGCATAAGTTGTTCTTTCATCAAAGACGAGAGGGCTACTTCATAAGCTTTTGAACATCTGTGATAGATATAATTGTCAGAAAGTGAGTACTGAAAACATGTTGTTTATTCTCCCTCTCCTCTCTGTCGTGTCCTGCAGCACAACTGAACCCCATGTCCCACACCCAGCACTGTGTGACCAGCATGGGGGCTCCTTCCTGGAACTGCTCCGGCCTGGACGGGGACGAGGCGGACGGCAGCGGGGAGGTGACCGTGGACGGAGGCGAGGGGGAGAATGACAGTCGGCCGCCGCGGGCTGGCCACGGGGAAGGCGGGTTGAGCTTCCTGCTCAAACAGGAAGACACAGAGACCCAGGACGCCTACATTCACCTATACAGCCGCCTGGACGTTGCTGTGAGGGAGATGAGGCAGTATGTTGCTCAGATAGACGTGTAAGTGTTACAGTTTATACAGATTCTGTGCAACTGAATGATTTGATCCTCACCTACCTTTGAATGGCATTTCCTCTGTCTCCGTTCCTTATAAATCTCTTATCTCAAAGTGTCATCTATCAAATCAAAAGGAAAAGTGTTTACTCATATCCATTCAGAAAATATTTTCAGCTCCAACAGTTGTTATCAGATATTGGCATTCCGCTAGTGTTTATGTGCGAGTAGACTATTTTCATAGCCTTCACAGTGACATTTAGAGATCTGTGCATAAAAAGCTAGGAGCTGTTATCCTCACGCCAGCCTCCTGAGGCTGTTCGTCAGCCTCTCTTTGTCTGTCTGCCCTTTGCCTTGTTTAAAGCTGAGGATTTACAAAAGGAACATTCTTCAGGCCCAAAATATTTCTGGGCCGGGCTCAGTACAGGAACAGGGAGTGAGGCCAGGATAACATCAAGAGAGAGAGAGACACATATTGTGTGTCTGTGCTGAGGAAGGGGTGTGACAATGTGGCTGAATATGTGTTTACGTTTGATTGTGAAGACGTCTCTGCAGAGTGTATTATAATATAAATAGAAGCATAATAGTGTCTTGACATAATTTGAAGGATTTAATCCCAATACACTTTATACCTCTAAAGCTTTCAATACATTTTAAACTATTTAAAAAAAATATACTACAAAAATATATTGTACTATGTGCTAGAATAATGTGTAAGTGACACAGCATTAGCCATATATTGTTAAATGTGTTTTCAAATCTAATTTTGGGAATATCTATACATATTTTTTTAGGCTCTTGTCGTCTATCACCGAGCCCACGCAACTCCAAGGGGAGGGCGGGGAGCCTCCGGTGTACGAGCCGAGTCAGCCACCCTCTCTGGCCCCCTGCGAGGACGGGTGCGACCAGGACAAAGTGGAGCAAGGTGGCATTAAAAGAGTCTGCTTCAAGGTGAACGAGGAGGACCAGGAGGACTCGGGTCACGACACGATGAGCTACAGGGACTCCTACAGGTACTGGTTAAAGACTGTGTCACCACGAAATCAAACCAACTCTCTGAAGTTGATGTTAGTATTTAACCTGGTTAGGAGTTCTCAGGCTTAGAAAGTACATTTGGTTATCTCCAAACTGAGACCAGAGTTGCTTAAAAATTTGTAATCATTTAAAGTCACATTGTCATACATCTGAATAAGCTGCCTGGTATTAAGCGCAATTAATTGTTATTGTTGGAGAAAAATCTATATTTACCTTTTATAGCAGCAGCATTGTTATAAAACACACGAAAGGAAACATTGGACACCCTTGAGTCACACCTGGATTTCTAACTGTGGACTCTATAAAGCATGAGCAACACTCAGACTCCCTCTTTACTCTACAAACCCATAATGCTCATTTCCCCCCTTTGGAGGCTGAGATTCATTCCAGATGTTGGCATTTTCACTCGAGATCGAGGGCTAAAAATGACTTCAAAATGTTTTGGTCAGATCTGGTTATGTCATTTGCTTGTTGTGAGTTCATTCAGAGAGAGAGAGAGAGTGCGTGTGTGCGCACGGTTCACTGGGCTGTGCTCCACTGAGCCCCACCCTCCACCACCCACTAAGATGTAGTTATTGGTTGTTGGTGTGGTGGGCTGGTGTATAATAGAGCCAAATGTTTGGGGCGCGGCCTCCTCACCCACTCTGTCATTAAGGCCCCGGCCACGCCATGTGAAACGTGACTACCTCATCGCAATAAAATGTAAAAGAGAAATGTAGGCTGTTGTATGTGTGGTTCACACACACACACACACACACACACACACACACACACACACACACACACACACACACACACACACACACACACACACACACACGCGTGCACACACGGTGAGGTGTTTACTCAGGATTTTGAAGCCCAGTGGAAAGAAAAAAAACCTCTGTTCAAGGTAGCAGTATTAGGCCGCAACAGTGAATGTGGATGAATCATCCCACATGTGATGAAAAATGCTACTGTGTTTCAGAGGTGGGTGGTGAATCTTTTTTTTTTGTCGAGTCTTGCTGAGAGAATCCGACATTAAAGCCTGAGGTGGTGACAGGCCACGGCAGAGCTCAACAGTCGGAGGTCACCGGCTGAGTACAGTTTGTGAGGAACATAATGTGAGAACAAGAACAGAATAGACACACACACGTCACGCAGACATAGGGGGTCAAAGACGGAAAAATACAGAACGAATTAAGGAGAGAAGAGTGTGTGAAGAAATAATGATCGAGTAGTGTTTGTTCTAAACTCTGGTACACTGTGTCTGTCATAAATCTTTTGGCTCCCGTATCAGTGTATGACCCAGTTAAGCCCTTTCGTCGAGTGTGTCCAGATCCAGCTGAAACAGATTACAGTTCCCTCCAGACATCAGAATGCATCTCAAGTGACAACCTGTGATTGATCTTCCTTTGTCGCTTAACATTTCAAATAGTTCTATTCATCTCTTCTGTTTCTGTAAACAGGAGCCTCCTCAAAATCAATCTAATACAGACTGTTGTTTTTTCTTAGCTTCCTTTGGCAAACCAGCTTGCTCAAGATATTACACTTTCTGACCGTATATGAACCTTAATTTCTAGACATAACACATTCCATCTTAAGAATATAATATGCAAGAATTTCCTAAAAAAACAATGTTTAGGCTGATACAAAAATAATCCCTCTGAATCATCACTTATGGGCCACTAGAAGTGTGTGGTGAGGTCTGTATCTACAGAGACCCTGTAGCCCTCTGCATGGATTTTCTGTTTCCTCTTAATTTGCTGTGTTCAGGACATTTCTGGGCTTCAGTGAACAGCCTTTTGGCCCCACGTTGAGGTGAACCCCAACCCTAATAACAGAGCGCAGTGTGTGAGTGTGCAGCCCGTGCAGGTCATCAAATACCGCCGCTTTGTCACGCTCCTCTGCGTCTTGATACCGAGGCACAAGCATTATACATCAATCGATCTCGGAACCCATCAGCTATTGGTCTGACAACGGACAATCCTCTGGGTTCCAGTGTAGCAACTTGAGATACAAGACTAGAGTTTGAGTTGAGAGACGATGTGTACGACTGGATTGTTTCATAAATAGCCAGTTTACAAGCTAATTTTAAACCAATAAAATGATAAATCAATCAACGACGATAGCTCATGGGTTTCAAGAATTTCGGCCTTTGCGTTCTGCCTCTTTTGCTCTCCACATGGACTGTTTACCTGCTTTCAACCAAAGCCTGCTCAAACGTGATTGGTCAATACTACTTGGAATACAAACGGAAACCAGAACGCCTCCAATACTAAAATCTTGTCCCGTTGCTGTTACAGTGTCGTCGTTGTCCCCCCTCCCCTTTGACCGAGAGCAGCACTGAGCTACCCTTCGGCTACATTCACTAAAAATCCGGCAATGCGGCACCATCACAAAGGGTTGTGCGCAGTTGTCGTCCTGTTTATTTGTGCTTTAGAATGTAACAGCCGCAAAACAGTCAGAAAATAACGTTTTATTTTCTACGATTCACTGCTTTGTTGTCACTAACGCCGCTCCCTCTCTTCATTCACTCTATAGCTTGCTCAACCATCGCTGCTCTCTCTCTCTCCCTCCCTCACTTGTTGAGTCGAGGAGGAAGGGCCAACTTTGAATGTGGTGACAAATGTAACACATTATACCTTTAAACACAGTGTGGAAGTCAAATTTGTTTCCAATTATTTGTATTTTTTGTTGTTGTCCGAAATGTCCCCGAAGCCGTCGAACCAACACCCACATTTGTTTAACCATTCTAATAGCTGAGTGCATTGCATTTTGGGCCAATATCTTCTTTAATACCACACTCAAAATTCAAGTGGTTTGAGTGTGCATGCTGGCGTTTTAGTATCCTTCATTAATGTCATGTTTTCAGTGTGAATACTACATATAGACTATAGACAATTTAAGAAGCAACCTCAAAGGAGGCCGTTGATGAGTTTTCACTGGAATCCCATTGTACTATCATATGTGTGTGAGTGTGTGTGTTTATGGTGTAGGTTTAGCCAGATCCCCTACTACAAGCAGGATAATTGTCACAGTGGTGCTCACACTTTTGGCAGGAGGTGTGTGGCTAAATTTAGAAATCACCTTGTGTTTGTGTGTGTGTGACAGAGAGTGTGTATGTCTGTGAATTCATCCGGAAAAAAACACACCTACCTATGTAGAAGCAGATAGCCAGAAGTGGAATAATACGGGACACATAGGGAGAGAGGGAATTGTTTGTATATTAGGCAACAAATAAAGAGAAAAGCAATGGGAGGCCTGAATAC
This sequence comes from Sebastiscus tertius, assembly GCA_916701665.1. Lineage (NCBI taxonomy): Eukaryota > Metazoa > Chordata > Actinopteri > Perciformes > Sebastidae > Sebastiscus > Sebastiscus tertius. Next base: position 47,718 of record CAKAOH010020375.1, on the reverse strand, counting down.
ATTATGATTAGACGGAGTGGAGGGAGAGAGTACAAAGACAAAAGCTTGGATTTCCTGCTGTTGCATACACACATATTAGTATGAGTGTAACACAGTGTATGTGAATAAAAGCCAGCGGAGAATTCAAGCCAAACTACTAAAAGATGGTCCTATTAGCCCTCTCCCCATAATTGTTCACAGCTCAGAGGTAGCCAATCCTCCCCACCACAACCACCACTACAAACACACATTCACACACACTTATACACACACATTAGAGACCACAGAATAACCCGGCAGGTGATATCCACCACCCCCTATTCCACCACACTGTCATCCAGCCAAACCGAGACACAGCGAAGGAAAACAAAGCCAGTGTTGTCGTTTTGTAGCTCGTAGTGGCTCATAGGCCATTTGTCATGGTAATTCAGCTTGTGAATCATTCAGAGCTCCTCTGAGGGGATCGCGAGCGTGCTCACTTGAAGCGATGTATAATTTGAGCCACATAAATCTTCCACATGCTCCCGGTAATCATGTTGAATCACGTAGACGTTTGACTGTAAATACCAGACCATGCCATTTTACAAAACCGTCTCGGGCAGGTTGAAGTTTTCTGCACACACCGATGTGAAGGAATACACTGAAAACTGAGCTGCAAAACACTGGCACATATGTGTTTAGAAATGTATTTGTGTGAATAGGTGAGCTCCATTTCAGTGTTTAGGTCTAATGTACGCGCTTATTATCAAATGTCAAATGTTTGGGAGTTTAATGCAGCGACAGTTTACTGAATGCTTCTCTGTGTAAACCAGTGGCGGTTGTTGCTGTGTGAAACATTTAATTACCTCTGGTCTCACATACTGTAAATCAGAGAAGGCATTTACAATCAGAAGGATTATTTGGCAGCGTAATTACAAGACGCAGCTTTCCAAATCCTCTCTGTGGTTTAAGAACGGAATGAACCCTTTGCTTTATTGTGCATTTTAAAACTGTGTGCATTTTGTGTGTGTGCTTTATTACAGTGAATGCAACAGCAACAGAGATTCAGTCCTGTCCTACACCAGCGTGCGAAGCAACAGCTCTTACCTGGGGAGTGATGAGATGGGATCAGGTAAAGGAAAGAAAGGAAATGTAACTTTTCTATCCATCTGTGGACATAGTTAGTGCATTTTTAATGTTTTGTATCCACAGGAGCTCTCGCTAGAATGTCTGTCCTCTCATCTCCAGTGACACATCTTCTATTGTTTCGTACTCCAGCACATTGGATTGCATGTGAAACAATTATCATTTCAGATCCAACGTTGGGTAAAGAGTAGGGCTGTCAAAGTTAACGTGATAAGTTAATGCTAATTCGTTTTAATGCCTCTAATTTCTTCAACGCATTAATGCAACTTGCGATTTTTAATTAATCTTAAAAATCCAACGGCAGGCCCGTCCGCTATTCGATCTTTCGGAGGTTGCACCGGGCTCAGTTTTAAAGCTAGATAGATAGTTGTAGTATCATATGAAACTACAAAATTTAAGGAATCCATTAGTACAACCATGTCATACTAGTTTGTCGGGAAGGCAGCTAAATAACGCTTCAAACTTACGCCAAATTTTTGCGACGAAAAACTGGCGTGGCCATTTTCAAAGAGGTCCCTTGACCTCTGACCTCTAGATATGTGAATGAAAATGGGTTCTATGGGTACCCACGAGTCTCCCCTTTAAAGATATGCCCACTTTATGCTAATTCCATGCAGTTTTGGACAAGCTATAGTCAAGTTAGCACACTGACACACTGACAGCTGTTGTTGCCTGTTGGGCTGCAGTTTGCCATGTTATGATTTGAGCATATTTTTTATGCTAAATGCAGTACCTGTGAGGGTTTCTGGACAATATTTCTCATTGTTTTGTGTTGTTAATTGATTTCCAATAATAAATATATACATACATTTGCATAAAGCAGCATATTTGCCCACTCCCATGTTGATAAGAGTAAATACTTGACAAATCTCCCTCCCTTAAGGTACATTTTGAGCAGATAAAAAAGTGCGATTAATCACGATTAACTATGGACAATCTTACGATTAATCGCGATTAAATATTTGAATTGATTGACAGCCCTAGTAAAGAGCCAAATGTGTCCCTGTCCAAACAGACAACATTGTAAAGTGAATTTAACATAAACAACATGAGCTTGGCCGAAGTAAATACATGCTTACTGAGTGTCAAACAAAGTCAAGAAATAATGGATGTTTCAGTAGTTGCCAACTTTTGCATCCTCTTTAGTTTGTGATAACGTTGATCATATGTCACGCTTTCAGCACGCCTAAACAAAAAAATGCTGCAGATATTTCTTGGCGGCGACTGTGGTCAGATATTGTAGACACAACATTTCACAACCCCGCAGCCACATTTTTTATTCTCTGAGCCAAGTATGTGTCCGCTGCTGTTTATTACTTTGTTTTTACAGCATTAAGTCTTAGATAGTCCACAATGAGTCATTCTATTGAAAGGATTTAGCAGCCTTCATCCTGTCATTAAAACAGATGCATTGGAAAAAAAAAGTTTAATAAGTGCAGATGGTCAAATAAAAATGAACGCTAGCGTCCGAATGTGTGATATCTCCTCAACTTTTTTGTTTGGTGTTTTCCGGCTGTTAGGGGATGAGCTGCCGTGCGACATGAGGATTCCCTCGGACAAACAGGACAAGCTGCACGGCTGCCTCGAGCACCTTTTCAACCAGGTTAGTTCCGGGGTTAAGTTTGGAGATGTTGGGAAGTTTTGTGTTGTAGAGCGTCCTTAACCGCTTCCCCGAACACTAACTTCTAATTTTAACAAAAAATGACAGTAATCTTTGTTCCCCATCTACACCTCGGAAGAACCAACTAACTGAGAACACACACACACATCAATGTTATACCCCCACCTCCACCACCACCACCGGCAAACCATTTGGAACAGATGATTGTGATAGTAATCAGTCAACATCTGGGCTGAGTTACCTCGAGGAGCTCTCTGTCCTCTGGTCAGGATCCTGGTTTTCTCTCTCATCTTTCACTTGACCTCCTTTCTTTCTCTCCCTTCTCTCTTTCTCCTCACACACAAACACACACACAGTCTTGCACTGATACGTGGACTCCGTTAAAGACGTCCATCCATCTTTTCATCTCATCTTACCAGCATTTGATGTCCTTTGGCCGCCCCCGTGGGCTGCTCTCGCTGCTATAGTTCCTTCCATATGTAAACAGCAGCTCAGGGGGAGGGGGGCTGCAAACACAAGCCTTGTTGTTGTTAATGAAGACCCTTGCCAGAAGCTATCGCAGAGTGTTCGTCAGCATGTGTGTTTGTTTGAATGACACGGAAAGAAAGGAGGAAGGTGGTGGAAGAAAGGAAGAAAGGTGTAGAATATGAGGGCGGATGATTACCTGATAATCTTTCTGCGTGTGTGCTTTTAGGTTGACTCCATCAACTGCCTACTCAAAGGAAATGTCATGACCAAGGCCTGTGAGGAGACCAAGCACTTTTACTCTGACCACAGCCAACCAGGTATGTATTCTTCATGTGTCTGTGTGTGTGTGTGTGTTTACTGCTAGAAAGCTGAGAGGGTGTGTCGTCATGCTACTGTTAATACATCTGTTATACAACAGATACACACACTCACACTTTCCTGGATTTTATGTGAACAGAGTTCCGCCAAACAGAAGACTGGACGGTGCGTTGTCATTACATTATCCGCAAGAACATCCAGGAGGACCCTTGGAACCTGCCCAACTCTATCAAAACCCTGGTGGAGAGCCTGCAGAGATTCGTGGACGGTTAGTGGAACACACACGCACATGCACACACGTACAGTACACGTGATCGTATACCGTTACAATCAGCCATCCCATCTTGTTTTCCTTCTGCCTCTACAGATGGGAAGAACCAGCTCCTCTTGGCTCTGCTGAAGTGCACAGGTAGAGTAACACGTTGGCGTTATATTCAGAGCAAGTCAAACTAGATAAAAGCCAGCTCTTAATTTTCCATAAAATTACCAGAGGAGTTATCAAGACAGGCCGTGCAATCACTCAGCAGAATTCAGGCTCAAGCAGCAGGAAACGTCTCATAACTGGAGTATTTTAAATGATTCCAACAGTTTAGAGCACTTTGCAAATGAGATCATCCATCATGTGAACATATAATACAGCCAGTTCTACACCAGGACATCTGCAGCTCCTTAAAACACATTCAGAGGTTATTGAATTATAACAAAAACTTGTATTTAAAATGTCATGAATACAGTTCTTAACATTTAGTGTTTAGAATTTTTATTTTCTTAGTTTCTTTCAGTTTGCCACATTAGCTTTGAAACAAGGCATCTCCACTTTTGTATTAATAATGAACAACCTAATATAATAGCCCTATACCAAGTATGTATTCATTTCACATCTGCTGCAGTGTTCATTTAGTTAACGATGACGAGACGGTACCAACGTCATTAAACACTGACGTCTTTAAACACCGACGTCATTAAACACTGACGTCTTTAAACACCGACGTCATTAAACACTGACGGTGACGATATTAAACATGCGATATCGTTGACAAAAAAGACGAGACTAAAATATAGTTTAAAAACATAAAAACTTTTTATTATCTTTACTATTTTTGTCACCTTGTCTCTGTCTCTGTCTCAAACACACAAACTAACTGCAATGCTGCATTCTCAATCATTCAACCTGTGTTTTTCATCAGATAATGATAAGATAAAACTTTTATGTGAAATAAGTTTGACTAAAATGAATATAATCGGATGACTAAACAGGACTGAGATTAAGTTTTTAATAAATAGCTGACAAAACAGAAAACATTTTGACTAAAATGAAATTAGTTTTCAGGGACTAAAATGTTTTGAGTTGTCGTCGACTAAAACTATGAAGGATAAAAAATACTAAAATGTGACTAAAACTAATAAGGATTTTGGTTTTAAGACTAAATCTAAAATAGCTGCCAAAATGAGCTCTGATCTGCTGTATTACTGAAGATGAAGAAGCAGATGTTTAAATTTATTTAGTTTCCGGTATAATCAAATAGATCTAATAAGTCTTCAGCGTTTATTTTCCAGATCAGGCTCATTTCCAGATTGAGGCCAGTTGTTCTGTGTGTTTGTTCAGGGATGAGGGTTGGTGTCAAAGCACATGATGCTCCAGTCACTTTGAACTGTGCTCAGTGGCATATGGTGCTAGTTAACGGGAGATATCCTCTCGGGGGATCCGGGCTAATGGAATAAAGTATATGTATCGGAGCAACTCCAGGACGCGTGTAATGAGGAACGTTACAGTGGGAGGTTGGGATGCCTTCTGCCCACTGACCTTCCCCATAATCTCCCCCCTTTGTACCCGTGAGCTCCCTCCATCACTCTCTGACATCAAAATTCCTCTCTCTCCTCCCCAACACCAGACACTTCTCTGCAGCTGCGACGGGATGTGATCTTCTGCCAGGCAGCGACGGGCGCCCTGTGCACGCTGGCGGAGCAGCTGCTGGCGGCGCTGCGGTCGCGGTTCAACAACGCCGGAGAGTACCAGGAAGACGGCAAGGAGACCAGCCGCAAGTGGCTGGAGCAGATATCGGTCATTGGCGTGCTGCTGCACTTCCAGTCCACGCTAGCGCCACACCTGGTGAGGACAGATTTTCTGTTTTCATTTGACAAGAAGGTGCAAACTGATTTCTAATGAAGCTCCACTTTGTGATGTAGCTTCATAAGTTGCATGCAGTTCTTTTTATCCCCTTACCATTCTCTTGTCTTTTTTTTAGAGGGGTAGGGGTGGGGGACAGGGGATGTTCAGGGGTAGATTAAAAAGTCAACAGTAGATGTCACACAGAAGTGGTGTACATCATCTGAAAGCTGGAACCTGAAGATTAATTTGAGATGCAGCTCATCACTGTGTGTCAAGTTTTTCTAGTCATTGATAAGAAACAAGAATTAATTAATAAGTGAATGAATTAAAATAAATTGTGAAAATGTATCAGGGCTTAGAACATTATGATAGAATATATGATGGTCATTCCCGTGCTCTATTATGTCTCATAAATTGTTGCATTTTTGGGTTGAACCATTTGTTAAACAGATTTGGTGCTAAATTTAACCATTTTTTTACCACTCTAGAATTGATAAAAATGATCAATAATCCCTCAAAAAATACCACATTAAGACACCAAGACCTTGAGGAACACCACAGAAAAAGCCGTGATGTGATTTGGTATCAAAAACTTTTGACATTTGGAGATTTCTGCAAGAATTGCAATTTTTGGCGATTGGATGGCGAGCACTTCTGTTCTGGAAACTGCTCAGAAACCCCCTTATTGCCAAACTACAATCTACAATGAAAATGGCTACTATGGGGACTAACATCACCACACATGAATACAATTGGGCTCAGTGGATCCACAAGAGTCTCCGCTTTACAGTCATACCCAATTTAGGCAAATTCCAAGACTGTTTAGGGACCCCAGCAAGCAGAAATACTCTGCACACTGCAGTTTTTGCCCCAAACTGCATGTGATTATCATAAAGTGGGCATGTCTGTAAAGAGGAGACTTGTGGATACCCATAGAATCTGTTTTTATTCACATATCTTGAGGTCAGAGGTCAAGGGACCCCTTTGAAATTCGCCACACCAGTTTTTCCTCGCCACAATTTAGCGCATTTCGGATTATTATTTAGCATTCATATGATACCTGTATCTTCACTCTAGCTTGAAAACTGAGTCCACTACAACGTCTGAAAGGCAGAATAGGATACGGGCCCGAGGTGGGCCATCGGAGTGTTAAGGGGTTAAGATAAAAGTCCTACCTGATGCATTTTTAAGTAAGCGTCAAGATATACAGTAGCAGCTGTCCTGTTGCATCCACTTTTGTGTCCATGTGTCCTCTCTAGCCACGCAGCTGTCCTCTACTGCATGGCTTCTAACTATCAAAACTCTCCTCCCGGTGCGACTTCTGAGCCTTTCTTTTTCTCCTCTGGCAGAAAGAGGAGCGGACCATGCTGGAGGACACCAAGGCGGCCCTGTTGGATTTGGACAAAGTCACTGTGTTCTTCAGGCAACTGGAGGACGAGTGTCTCGTCGCAAGTAAGAGACTCCATCAACAAAGACTGACTTTGCCCATTCAAACCACACTGCTGCTAATGAGCAGCTGTATGGTTCGACCAACTCTGAATAGCGTTCCATTATGCGGATGTATGGTAGCCATTGAGGGCGAAATTGCCATTTTATCATTGCAGATTTCATTTTCCTTTCAGTGGAGAGCGACTGAATGGGGAGCTAAAACAACACTATAATGGCTCCATAAATCATCTTAAACAAGGGCACAGCATGCAGTCTCTTAAAGTCCTCGTTGTCCTTGTGTTACAGATAAGAGGGTCCCTTCCTGACAGGCTGTGAGGGGCTACATTTAAACTTTGTAATATTCTGCTGCACAAAAAACGGCAAATTGATTTTGTGGTTTTGCATTTCCTCTGTCCCGCCAAACCGACTTCAAGGTCGGAAAATTTATTTCAGAGTAAGCATTCGAATACAATAGTGTACTGCAGTAGCTTCAACTGAAGATGCACCGCAGGTTGTTCATAGTGTGAGCATCTTTACATGACCTGGGCGTATTTGTGCCTTTTAATAACCTCAGTGTCTGTATTCACTGAAGGTGCTCCTGGCCACCAGAAGCCTTAAAGCCAGCAGATACAAAGGACGACTGCATGCTGAATCAGTTCTCTTTTCAGCTGCCTCAATATGGCCAGCAGAGATTGCCGCTCAAAGGAAAAGCACAACATGCACTTCCCATTTTAAGGGGCGAAGCGATGGATGAAGCAGGGATTTTGCTATTCTAGGTTCACGCTCAGCAGCAGAAACTATTTAGTGTACACATGGCATGCATATATTTTGCACGAACATGCAAACCAATGCATGCACATATTGATTTGGTCAGTGTGCAGGCCCAATCTCCTACACTTTTATGTAAAAAAAACAGTTTTTAACCAAAGTGCTTGGCTGAGGTTGCATATTATGCTCAGACTGCTGCAGTGCAGGCAGATGGTTTGTGGCGGCAGCGTCCATTGGATGGTATTGATTTGCTAATAGCATCTTGAGCAAGCTGGGAGCTGTTGGTGGAATCATGTAAGCAGCGCAGAGTCTGAGGCCCCAGAGTTCAGCCTGAAGCATCACAGCCAATTCCATGGGATTATGGCTTGATGGGTTCTCTAGCAGAGAGCGCTGACCCTAGAGGTTGCTCTGCAAAGGTCATCCTTTCCATTTTCTAAGAGCTGCACATGTAGGGTTAAAGTTGTAAATTATTACTAGTCGTGTATTACTTGTAGGTTTAGAAAGGGTTACTGCTCTGCATACGGGTGACACAGTAATGACTAGGGCTGTCAATCGATTCAAATATTTAATCACGATTAACCGCATGATTGTCCAGAGTTAATCGTGATTAATTGCACATTTTTTGTATTTGTTCAAAATAAACCTTAAAGGGAGATTTGTCAAGTATTTAATACTCTTAACAACATGGGAGTGGGAAAATATGCTTGCTTTATGCAAATCTATGTATATATTTATTATTGGAAATCAAGTTTCCAATTTGAAAATGGCCATGCATGTTTTTCCTCGCCAATATTTAGCATAAGTTTGGAGCGTTATTTAATCTCCTTCGTGGCGAGCTAGCTTAGTACCAACGGGTTCCTTGATCGATTGCGTTAATGCGTTAAATAAATTAGCAGCGTTAAAATGAATCTGCGTTAACGCGTTAGTATCCCGTTAACTTTGACAGCCCTAGTAATGACACATTTGTTTAAGTGTAACTGTAAAAGATTTTTATTTTGTTGCTTTAAAAAAAATCTCCTCCCATCAGTGTGTTGGCCGGTAGCTGCTACGTTAAAAACAGCGTACAGACATAACAGTATGTGTCTTTTAGATTTCCCCAACATGACTAACACCCAGGTAATTACTGCTGTTATATTTAAATGGACTTGTGTCATTTTCTTTTCCATTACTGTGCACTATGTGGCAGTGTCGAAGCAAAACTAAGGCAACGCTGGACACACAATGACTTTTCCACATTCAGTTCTGGCAGGATGGAGTTTCTGATACTACTGCGGTGATGGTGGTTTTGTGAAATCCTGCTCGGTAAACTATTTGAAATGATGGATGATACTCACTAATATAGCTGTACTAGTACGTTTAATGACATTGGGAAACCTGAACTTCTGACTGTGGCAAATCTAGACGTTAATACACATTCATAGTGACAGAGCACGATACACAGGTGTCATTACTCTGTTCACTGTAAAACTTCACTATTATGTACTTACCATTCTCACATTTTCATGTGTTGAGTTGCTCAGACAGCCAAAATGATAATAATGCAGTCTTGTTAAAGGGGAACACCACCTCAATGAAGAATTCCAATCTGTTATTTCCATGGCCTCGGAAAGTTCAATCAATATTTGTGAACATGAGCTCCTCTCTCTCAGAGTAAGTCTGAAACTTGTGGCGTCATAGGGTAGAAAGTCTGGAGCTGCTCCAAAGATAATGAATGGGAGACTGATTTTGTGGACCCACAGAATGTCATCACAAGTTTGAATTTTAGCACTCTAGCTTTTAGATTTGGGAGAGAGTTGTTCATGTTCACTAATATATTTTGGACTGTCTTAGACCATAAGAATATCATGTATGAATTTTGAGAATGTCTGTAGATTCCCTTTAATGTCTCTCTGGTCTGTGTCTTATGTCTTGCAGACACACCAGTGTGTTACCAGGTGGAGGGCAGCCGACAGGCCCTGAGGGTCACCCTGTACCTGGACAGCTGTCACTTCAGTGAGCTGCCCACTCGGCTGCAGAACGGAGGCAGCCTCAAACTCCACACCGTCCTCTTCACCAAGGGTAAGAATGGGACAGACTGAGAAAAAATGGTGTAGTCCAGGGTGTAGATCAATAAGGGCCTTTCTCGAACCACCCCATACACCCTCTGCCTACCCACTTCCACACCGTTTGCGCGTTTTTGTGGAGCGTCTGCCATATTTAGGGCCACCCCAAACCAATTAGCAGGGAGTGGAAGTGGGTTATAAAACCCTCCAACAGTGAGCCTACATCGATGCCGGCTTAACCAGCTGCCCTTACAGACAATGTGTAACGCCGTTTTGTGTTTGTTCCTCATGGAAAACTCTCTGTACAAATGTAAGTTACGTGCAACTACCAGTACAAAGGGAAACTGCGCAAACTAAGATAGACATTCAATATTTCCGTACAGACGTTAACAACTTAAGGTTACTTTGTATTTCTGATCAAATCTACCCTTGTCTAGTCTAGAAAACGGTGGACGTGTTCATTTGATTGTAAAGTGTTGTACAGGGACTGTTGCAAAAACCAAACAGCTCATAAATGGCATGCATATTCTTTTTATTCTTAATAATGTGAACCTTTGCACTTCCTCTCTACTTGATACAAAACCACGGTTAGGAAACGTTATGACAGTTTCCGCCGGAGAGAGGAAAGTTCATCCCAAAGCTTGCCGCTGTATTTATACCCTGCACGGTCCGGTTTGAGAAAGGCCCTAAGTCTAGCATTACACAACAGTGGCAAGTAGGGGCTGGCTGTTGTTCATTTGAAACACCTGAGTAATAAAGCAATAGTTTTCTAAAGAATTTTAATTTAAGAACTTAGACTAAAATGATGTTTTAAATGATGCTTTAAATGACACATTATCCGATTAAAAAAACAAAAGAAGAGTCTAACCAAGCATTCTGTGCCAACTGTTGGTGCTTTACAGTTTTCAATACTCACTTAATTCATTTGAATGCTCATCATCTGTTAGGGTCAATGGAGCCAAATTCAGGGAGGGTTGTATTGAACACAGAGGACATGAACTGGACTTCTGTACACTATATAATGTATAGTGCATCATTTAAAAACACTCTCAGTGTATTATGTGAGCCTCTCATACAGGCACATTTCCTGAAAGCTTTATGTGCTTTTATTAAGTTAGATTGAAGCCTTTTATCGGCCATTTAAGATACTCTACCTTTGCGTCCTCCTTTATTTCTGCCATGCGCCTTCTAGTTCTCCATCACTCTCATCCGGCCCAGTATGAATGGATAGCATTCTGCATCAGGCCAGTCTGCCAAATAGCCATTCATTTTCCACAGACAAGTGCCAGTTGGAACACTAACCCAATGAGAGAGCTCATATTGTTCAACACAGCTTCACAGCCACTCTGTGGATGAACATCGCCACCTACTGGAGAATACTCTGTGCTGCAGGTTGGGGTTGTGAGGATATACGAGGATATTGCAGATGCTGAAGTTTGTGTGAGTTTGTGGGCCACATCTGTGAGCACCGTATGTCCTCATATGGATGGAAAATCCTCTAAAGTCAGGAGATTTGGGGCAATCCTCACTTTTTAGAAAATATAATTTCAGAGTCGAGATCAGGATTACGTTTAAGGCAGGTTGGATCTTGATGGATTTTGGAGTTCAAGGTTAACATTAAAATGATTTTCATGTTAGTATCATGATGAGGATTGCAGATGTGAGAGTTAAAGTTCCATAGCAAGTATGTGATATATAAATGCGTGTTTCCTGCCGGTTTGTTGCAGCACTGGAGCGTCCAGAGGGAGTGTCCCAGCAGGACTACGCAGCCATGGAGGAGTTCCAGCAGCGCACCAACGCCGTCTCTCTAGAGAAGGTCAAGGCCTACTACCGCAGACTCAGGTACGCTATGCTCCACTGCATCACAGCCCCCCAGTGGCGTACTCACTAGCACTCAGTACATCTCTCACCTTAAAGGGAGAGTTCACCCTGTGCTGCTGCATGAGCAGAAACTACGCGTCCGCTGCTGTATTTACTATTTTCAAGGTCTAGAGCTTTTCAAGGTGAGAACTGCATCATTTATCTAGACCTGTCCCACATCGACTAACAGGAGTTTGTTGTGCTACATGAGCGGCTCGTTCAGTAACATACAGACAGTGTGTAATATTTTTGCAACATGCTCGACTGGTTTATTAAACCACATTTTATATGAATTTTGGTTAATAAAATAGAGTGAATGATGTTAATTTTTGATAATCTCTGTCTGAAAATTAAACATGATCATCATATGTTTTTGATCTCACGTGTGCACGATAAGCTGTTTATAAAATGTTTACAATAAAACCTCACATATATTTGAAGAACTGTAAAATCTTTCATGTAGCAATTTAAATTTAGAAAGTTACAGAGTTGCATATATGAATGTATGTATTTATTTAGTTTTTTTTTTTTTTTTTTGCTTTAATTGTTATTGCTTATTGCCCTGTAACATATTTGTGTTTTTTAATAGCCTATTAATATGGCTGTGATTTCTTATATGTGCATGTTAATTCCCAGGAAATGACTCATGCAACATCAATAAATGATAAAAATCTGTACTGTAGCTGAAGATGCACATTCTACTGTAAAGTGATGTACTCTAGATGACTCAGCTCTCACACAGACTGAGTCAAAGCAGAACAAATCTGTACATTTCCAAACAAGATGGAGAGTTTTTAAAACTAGATCTGTTTTTATCCCAACAGGGCTTTCTATCTGGAGAAGTCCAACCTCCAGACAGACTCGAACACCACAGCAATGAAGATAGACCAGGTAAATATACACTTATACTGATACGTTTCCCATTTATTGATTGTGCTGTCTACGTTACACTCTGCGTGGTCTTTTTTTCACTTAACTTATATCCTGTTCTTGTACGTAAGTCCATTTTTTATATAATGTTGTGACTGAATATAAATGCAAGCACAGATACTGGGCCTTGAAGTTAGAGACCTTCAACCAAGCATTTCAAAAGTAAGATGAACTGGTGTCCCGTTCCATCCACTGGAGAACCCCCCGTCACTAGCTCCTATTAACCCCAACTAACCTCAACATTATAAACTGCTTCCATTTGAACCTCAGCGATGAATAGATTAGATTAGAAAGAAAATTCTAGTATCCCGAACTGACTGTAGCTGAACTAGATTCCAGTGATTAAAACTGAATAGAACATAGTTTCAATATCTGTTCTCAGGTTTTCTTTCAAAAGAAACACTACAAAGAGTTGAACCTCTTTGTGTCATTTTGAACGTTTTCCCCCTATTTCTGCTGGTGCACCATCTTAACAAGTCTACTTAGTCTAGTATTGAATATAAGTAGTATGAGATCATTTCACTTGTTTCTAATACACATCAAGTTTTTCACTATTTTTGTTACGCTTATCTCTCTCTGATTTACTTGATATAATTTTGCAGTATTACACTTTTTTTAAAGGTCCCATATTATACTCATTTTCAGGTTCATACTTGTATTTTGTGCTTCTACTAGAACATGTTTACATGATGTAATGTTAAAAAAAAACTTTATTTTCCTCATACTGTCAGCCTGAATATGCCTGTATTTACCCTCTGTCTGAAACGCTCCGTTTTAGCGCATTTTGACTTTTGAATTGCAACAGAATTGCGTTGCCTGGCAACAGTTTGGGTCCATGTTTACTTCCTGTCAGCTGATGACATTCACATACACTACAACCAGGAATAAACTGGGAAACATTTAGAATGTGTACGTTTAAAATTGTGTCAAGGGTCTAAATATTGTATATTCGTGACATCACAAATGGGCAGAAATCCTGACAGCTTGTTTCAAATGCAGAGTTTCTGAATACAGGCTGTGTGTATTTCCCTGTGGATTGAGTGTTTCGATACTTTCACAGTATTAATATAGGACTTAAGCCTGCTTTATAATAAAAAAACATGAAAATCTCACTTTTTTATAATATGGGACCTTTAAAATAATATACTGTCACTTGCCTTGGGAAAGTGGCCAGAATGGAAGAAGTTAACACTTAAAATAGTCGAAATGACTTGGTAAGATGGCCACTTTTGCCCCTACTGTACTGTGACTTCTTGTCAGAAGTCCATTTAACCGCTGACCCTCTCCGACCTTTACTATCTCCTCCTCACAGCTGCTGCGACCCCTCAACACGCTGGACGACCTGTGTCGACTAATGCAGTCGTACGTCAACGTGCGCCCGAGCCCCCAGGGCCACCCGTCGGGTGTCAGCGTGTTGTGTGTGTCCTCCGAGCTGTGTAACCGCCTGGGAGCCTGTCACATCACCATGTGTGGAACAGGCATGCAGAGGTCAGCCAGGCACCACGCCGACATTATTATACTGCTTGTGTAGTACCACTGGACTGTCAGCGGGAATAAAGATTAACACAGTGCAGAGTGGAGGACATTCACCACCTCACTGCTTTCAATTCATTTCTACTCGGAGGTGTCAAGCTTTGTTACAGTTGTACACATGCTGACCCTTTTTGTTCTTTGCAGGTGTACCCTTAATGTGACACTGGAGCAGGCGATGATCTTGGCTAGGAACCACGGCCTCATGCCGCGCTGCATCATGCAGACCATGGATATAATGCGCAAACAGGTAAAGCTCAGGGGCAATTTAGGGGGGGGAGGGGTGGAGAACGGAACTCTCAGTGTGGTTTATTTGCACTTTGCAAAATAGAAATTACTTCAGTAAGAACTATAAGACTGGGCATAATAGTTGAAATCAGTATTACAGTAGTGTGTTTTTCTGATATTGATATATATCACAATATGGAAAATATATGCAAAAATCACATGAAATTTTGAAGTTTGATATTTGATGCATTGAAGTAAAGTGTTCTATTTTAATGCATTACATCAGACACATGTACAACCAAATATTCAGTCACTTTTTTGTTAGTTTTTTTAAATACAATTTGCTTGGAATGATTTATATGGACAACAAAACTTTGTCAATGATGCTTACAAGGTGTAATCATATTGTTATGGTACAAATGTATTGAAAGTCTATAAATAATAATACTAAATCCCCCTGCCCAAATCCCCTGATTTACAGCAAGTATTTCTAGACATTGTAGATGGTTGTGCGAGACAAGAGATGTAGTTCACTGAGCGGTTTCACACAAAACTATCTTTTAAATTGACAAACATCATATGTGGGATTTATGGCGCAAATGGGATCAAACTAATATATGTCTCTCGCCGTTGACTACCGTATATATTTTTTCCGAAATCTACCGGAAGGGGCGGGACTTTGCCTGTCTATTGTAGAGTTTATAGCATCGTGTTTTCTCTTTTCCCAGGGTGCTAGAGTTGAGCTCTCAGCTAAAAATCTCAAGGTAATGGACCAGATGCCTCCATCATTCCCAAGGTACTGTATCAAACCACTTCCAGGCACCTCTTCCCATCATGCCATCAGTACATGACACCATTTATGCTCTTAGATAAATTGGATTCTCCTCATTTCAAGTCTGTCTTTCCCAACAGGCTCTTCAAGCTGTGTTTGCCACCCTCAGATGGAGACCTCTAAGAAAACCGTCACTTCAGAGAACTCTTTAGAGAAATGTGAAATAGGAAGAGATGATGAGAGATGACAATAACAAAAGAGTGCGAGTCTCGCCGCTTTCTTTCCAAGAGACACCCCCCACTCCACCCCATCCCACCCCATCCCACCCCCACTGCCCCAGTTACACAGAGATCACTCCACCTCGGATACCACTAGAGACTTCAGTGCAAAGTACAGGCTGTACTAATGACAGTTACCAGGGAGCACCTACAGCGAGACCGATGCAGCCTGAAGCCCAAGACTAGTCACGTCCTGTTGTACTGGGAATCCTCCCAGATAGAAGTATTACTGCTTTGGCTGTCTGTCTACACAAAGCTGGCACGAATGACTTAACAACCGGTGCAAAATGTTCACAGCATAAGTGATGCCAGCTTGAGGCACAAGAAGACATCCACGGCGATTACGTTCCTAACCGAGCTCTTTCATTATTAACTGGATTAACCAAACTACCTATAGCTGACTGTCATCCTAAATGCAGGTGTTTTGCCTCGGACTGCAACTCCAGAGAGATGTCTCTTTCTCTGTTTGGGCTGGTGTCCCCCAGGGCTCGATGTTTGGGACCCCGACTGAAGTAGAATACCCTGGTGTTCATGTATGTTGGCTGGCGGAATAGATGCAGAAAGTCAAAGAATAGACAGAGAGATGGAAGTAGGGATAGAGGGATGGATGAAAAGACGGATGATACGGGGGCGGAGGGGGCTGCTCTGTCTTCAGCCCTTTGCATGTGTGCAATTACTGTAGGTTTAGTGTGAGTACTGTATTACTGCACTATATGAAGGATAGTTATTTATTGTGTCTGGAAGGAGCGTTTTTATCCCGTACTTCTACTATATCAGGTATTAAAAGAATCTAAAAGCATTCCAGCCTACGTATTGAACAGTATTTAAAGGACCAGTGGCATGCCATTTTTTTTTTTTTTTTTTTTTTTTTTTATAGACGTAACAGCTTGTGTGTTTTATTTATATGTGATCACGTCAGGAAGTGTTACATTGATCTTCAGGGAGAGCAACGGAGGGAAGATGAACAGAAGCTAGCTAATCCGAATCAGGACAAA
Organism: Sebastiscus tertius; assembly: GCA_916701665.1. Taxonomy (NCBI): domain Eukaryota; kingdom Metazoa; phylum Chordata; class Actinopteri; order Perciformes; family Sebastidae; genus Sebastiscus; species Sebastiscus tertius. The sequence goes on along the minus strand of CAKAOH010020375.1, from coordinate 31,266 downwards.
GGAAGCTAAAGCAAACCATACGAGGCTGCTGGTCAATAAGCAGTCGAGTCGGCAGGTTGTTAAATTATTAATATATTAATTGAAATGTACTAGTTGAAGGATTGCCCTTCTGTTAACTAAGACATTATTTAGATTTTTTTTTTTGGAATTGGTTTTTACATTGTATTTACTGTAGGTATTAAAATAAGCACAATGATTGGTCCATTCAAGTTGCAGTGTTAGCAAAAAAGTACTGTAAGCAGTTTGTGGATGACGTAAACAAAGGGATCGTTTCAATATTATTTTACAGAAGATTTTAATTTCTTGTACATACAAACTGTAACAATGTCAGAGAAAAAAAGAGATAGGATATGTCTGAGTAATGCTATAAATTAAATTGGATTATTTTTATGGAGATAATATAGTATATAAAAGGTTTTGTATTCATGACTCTCATTGCTGAGCGTAACCTCACTGACAACTTGTTGTTTTTGACTGTTAAAAAAAGGTTCGACAAGCATTTCATGAATCTGTCTCGACATGCTGCATTCATTAGGCAGAACACTTAGTCCTTTTTTATTTATTTAAAAGCAGTCTGGTTCCAAATGTTGGAACTGTCTCATCCCTCGGCACGAGCGCAGCCACTGTAAATTCACATCTCTGTTATAAGACTCAGCGGATATTTGCATTGTTATCATTTCCCTTAATCAAATTCACTCTCAATCTGAGCAAAGTGTACATTGTATCAACTCAGCATTAGTACCATAACGTGGTTTAAAGCACGTGTCAATCAGCTAATGACTGCAGCATGTTGGTGTAGCTGGACAAACAAATATGTCACTGATTACACATTTATCTACATTATTCTAATGTTTTTGTATATACTTTATTTGCAATTTTATGTTGCTTGAAAATAACTGTACAAAGGATCTTTGTTGAATCTTTCTAAAATTATCATTGTAAATGCAATCTTAACAAGCTAGTAAATAAAATGTTCACAGTGTGATGATGTTTTTTTCAGTGAAGCAGCAACGTTGGCAAGTGGTGACCCAACAGAGGACATGATGCCCAATATAGCAATGCTAACACACACACAGTGGTTTCCCTCTAGTCAGGACACTTTATCTTGTAATTGTCCTGCTTTACACTCCATCCTGTTAAAGCAGCAGTAGGTAGAACTGGAGCAAATATGATTAAAGAAAATATTTTTATAAAACGTTCACTATATCTTGACAGTACTGCATGAGACAGGTAATCTGAAAAAAAAATCATGTGCCTCTGATGTCCTCTGGTGCTCCTAACGGCATTTCACAGACCAGAGGAAAACAATCAATCGTCTCTGAGCAGCTGTCAATCACTCGCAAACTCTGATCAATTATTAATCAATATTCTGTTACTGTAATGCCTATTTCTCGCAAAAATGTTTCCAGAAATATCTTGTGGTGTAATATTTAGCTGTAAAATAAGACAGTTTGTGACTCGGCAGCCATGTTGAAATCATTTGAGGAAATACCAAGCACCGCCCACCAGCCGGAGCAAACTTTATCATTTTACAGCAAAACAGTACACTACAAGATGTTTCTGAAAACATTTGAGGTGAGAAATAGACATTAAACCTGCAGTAGGCAGAATATTTTTGGCATCATTGGGCAAAAATTCCATACTAACCTTTCAGCATATTGTAAATCAAATGTTCTGAGAGAAAACTAGACTTCTGCTCCTCCTCACAGCTCTATTTTCAGGCTTTAGAAAATCTAGCCCGTGACGGGAGACTTTGGCCAATCACAGGTCATGTCAGAGAGAGAGAGAGCGTTCCTATTGGCTGTGCTCCGGCTGGGTGGTGCTTGGTAGTCTTGGTATATCCTCAACAGATCTCAACATGGCTGCCGGGTCACAAACTTTCTCATTTGACAGCTAAACAGTACACTACAAGATGTTCCTGAAAACATTTAAGGCGAGAAATAGATATTACAATAAAATAATATTGATTCATATTTGATCAGCGCTGCCTAGTTTGACTGATCGGAGTTCGCGAGTTATTGACAGCTGCCTCGGTTTTGAACAACCAATAGAAACACACTCTCACTAAAATGACCTGTGATTGGCCAAAGTTTCCCGTCACAGGCTAGATTTCTTAAAGCCTGAAAACAGAGCCATGAGGAGGTGCAGAAGTCTAGTTTTCTCTCAGAACACTTGAATTACAATATGCTGAAAGGTTATTATGGGATTTTTGCCCAATGATGCCAAAAACATTGTGCCTACTGAAGCTTTAATGTTACCTTTGGTCTATTGTGTTTTTCTGTATTTTCATGATTCAAAAGGAGAAGATGATTCCATCTCTGTGACTCAGTGCTACTGGAATACGACCTCTGACTGAATTCTTTTTTCAGTCCTCTTGCTCGTAATTCAGCTTTACGTCAGAGCACATACGATCTCTGATCACCTCCTGCTGTCTCATCTTACCTGATGGGTATCATGGGGGAAATTGAATTCACTCATACTGTTATACATTATTTAGTCATCAGATTGATGCTAATTGATTTACATTGTTTTGCTTTTCGATACCCAGCTGAGGGCTGTAATGCTTTTTGTTTTATCTCCCTACATGTTGACATACTATACTATCCATCTCCTGCTCCATCAGAGAATGCAAACCTTAAAAACACATAGTTTAAAGGTGTCCATTACACTGACTTGAAGTCAGCTGCACATATGAATAATGCATGAACATGCAGCTTTTCTCTGACTGCGGCTGCACTATAGAGGGGAGAGAGGATGGAAGGTTATCTCAGGACACATTTTTAGAGACAAGTCACCATCTTCCCCAACAAAAACACAGTATTGATCATCTCCTAATCAATAACTTGTAATTGTGTTTTGCTCCCAAACAGACAGATGTTGTTGCATTAAAAGGCAGCTGCATGGTTGCATGTTCAGTGTAACTTTGCAGTATCAATCACTCCTGGATAATTAGATGACTCCTCTGAATTGCTGATCATCATCATTAACGTGATGAGACTGTGGAGTGAGAATCATGTGCATGTGGCCGGAAGGGGCTATAAGGTAGAAGCAGTTGGTTTTTGTAGAGAGGTGGACCGGCAGCACCGACTGCATCCAGCACACCAGCAACACACACACACACACGCACACACACCCCTCTCTCAGCACCGGTGGTGATGCGTCCCCGCGGCAAGGGCACGGACAGCTGCTCGCTTGGGTCGGCTCGGCTTTAGGATGGTGCAGAAACCTGTGAACGGCGGGGTTTACCTTTAGGATGGTGCAGAAACCTGTGAACGGCGGGGTTTACCCAGCAGCTCAGGCCGGAGAGAAGAAGCACAAGGTGGGCTTCGTGGGACTGGACCCCGGGGCTCCTGAGTCCAACCGGGATGGGGCGCTGCTCATTGCGGGCTCGGACAGCGCCAAGAGGACCGGGATCCTCTGTAGACCCAGGTCCAGCATCTCCGCCGGGAGACCCAGACCGTCCAAGAAAAACGCCAGCTATCGGAAACTACAGAATTTCCTGTACAATGCGCTGGAGAGACCGCGGGGATGGGCGTTCATCTACCACGCTTATGTGTGAGTGATGTGATGCTCGGTGCTGTTGATTCTGTCTCCATGCATGGCCTTTTACTCCTGCTGGTATACTGTGGCATGATGGGTTTTTTTGCGGGTTTTGTGTCTCATTTTGCATTGATGATGGCGCATTAAAGGGTTAACCGTTGTCAGGCTGCTGTGGCCCGGTTCTATAGGAGGGGATCACTTCACCTGCACAACTCCTGCTGCAACTCTTAATGCTGCAACTCATGATATTGGCATTCTGGCTGAGTGTTTCTGTTGATGATGGTTTAGGACATGCCTACAGTGTGTTTCTGACATGTGCTCATTTTACGCATTATTGTGTGTCATTGCTCAGAGTTCTCCTCATGTGTTGCTGCAGCAGCAGTGTGTTTCAGCACCGCGGTCTGTGGACAGCTCCGCTCCGCGCCGCCGCGGCACTACTTTACCTAATTAACATCTGCAGCCCGCAGCTCTGCTCTGCACAGGGACGGATGGATGGGTGGATGGATGGGGCTCTATACTACATTACAGACAGACAGTATAGGCTCTATGTGTGCAGGCAGAGGGAGAGTGCTCTGGATACTATACAGCTAGTAACAGTCTGTCAGAAAGATTAAAACATGATGCTTTGCCTTTGTGTGTGAGGTCTGGTATGAAGACAAACCTTTTCAGACTCCATTGATAATAATAGAAGTTCTGTAACCCCTGGGGAGTGGTCAGCATTGAGGCATGCAGGCAACCCCAAATGATAAAAATCATCCCTTAATTCTTACACTTTAAAGGGCTACTGCAGCAATTTAGCGATGCACTTCCAGAAAGTTTGGCGGGCTAACAACAGACAGATAAAAAAAAGAGTGGTCAGAATCGGTGCAGCAGAGGTCGAGATAGCCACGACCTTATGGTGAATAATGGTTGCATTATTCACCATAATGCAACCAATAGCAACCCTCCCTGCCTCATAATTCACCTGATTCGATTGACTGTCATCAGGCCTTTGAATAGGCATTATCAGTCGTTATAAGCACCATGGATAAGATGAGATAAGATATACTTTATTGTCCCACAGGGAAATTTGTCTTGGGCTCCAAGCCACTGCATCACACAACATACCAAAGTCACAATGTACATACACACATAAAACATGGGTCATACATACAGTCATGCATGAACGTGCTTAAATTCACGTGTTGAGTGTGAGACAGTAGTAGTACATGTGGGTCATTAGGGGCCTACTACGCCTACTACGTTGTAAAAGTGAAAGTGAAACTTAAAAGCAACACGTTCTAACGTGTTGTAAACCTGAATGAAACGTCACATTTTGGACACAAACAAAAAGGTTTCTTTAGGTTTAGGCAACAAAACTACAACTTCTTTAGGTGTAGTCAACAAAAAAAACTTAGTCAAGTTTAGGGATAAACATCATGTTTTTTGTTAAAATAACTATGAACACAAAGACTACTACACATTGTTGGTTTCACACGGGATGCAAATTCCGGTCTCCTGGGTGAAAACCCTGTGTTTTGTGTCCCATCGATTGCCCCGACCATGTGAATAGATGGTAAAACCTACTAGTAAGTGTAGTAGGCCCCTACTGACCCACATCTATGGGGCTTATAGCGACTGATAACGCCTATTTAATAGCCTGATAACAGTCTAATCGGCTAGTATTTTAGCATACAAATGTCTACATCTCTATTCTCCAAACGAAAAGATGCTTTGCCCTCCAGCCATGCCTGAGTCCGTCCTATTCACTGATACTGCATGCTTGGTAGTGAGGGGTTGAAACGCCACAGCATTAAGGAATTCACTGTGCACAGCATATCGACTCCCCGGAGACGGCTGGATGCCCAGAAGTAAGCCTGTGCTTTAATGTGAAACCACACACTCACACAGGCCCTCTGGGTACTTTTGAAATATTAACGGAATACTATAACAGCCTGCTAAAACTCTTTCTTTACCATTTGTCATTTACCATGTCGCTCTGAATGCAGGCAGCAGTGATGTATTTTTTTGTAGGATAATAAATTTTTTAGAGTTAGAGAGAATACATAGGGTTGGAACAGGGTCAGTAGCATGTGTGCTGCCGAAAATCAGAATCATCAGTTAGTGTACAATTCTACCTTCGTACAAAGAAACCTGATTGGGGACAGAGCACATGACCGTGGTCATAAAAATCACCCCGACACCCCTATAGTGACAGAGTTCGCACTATGCCATCCAGCCTGCAGAAGAACTGCCTCTCCTCCATTTCGTCTGCTCTCTACATTATTCATAGTCACCACACTTCATTTAATCTCCCAACTCTTTTTTTCCTTTCAGCCAGCTGATTTATAAAACTATCATGTGCCGGCTTCAATCAAATCTTTCCCTTTCTCATTCATTCTCCTACTTGTCTCTGCTGTGAAAGACGGCGTTTGGCAAACAAAATGACACCGCCGCCTCGAGCTGACGGAGAGCATCGCAGAACGTGCCCGTGCTACGACAACAGATATTTCTATTTGACGGGTGTCCTCCTGAAATGTCAGGCAGGTGTTTTGCTCCTCGGCCTCGTGCATAATTATGTGAATGATCGATACGTGGAACATGAGTGCCTATCCAGAGTCATGCTGCCTCTCGTCTCTCTCTTTCTCCCTCGATCTATCTGGCTGTCTGAGACCAAGGCCTCCCTTCTCCTCCCCGATCCAACATCAGTTAAAGGAGAGAGACATGGTGGTCCACAGTCGAGGATATTCCTGTGGATCTAAGTCTTGTAAAATGCAGTATGCTGTGGCTCCGTTTGAACACTTTGAATTCTTAAAAGTGAAACGGAAAACTGTGAAAAACCCTTTTCCAGCAAAGGCTTCTTCCAACCGCCTGCTGTCAGAACAGTTGCAGTGTGTCTCTGTTCTTTGTTCACACATTCTGTAAGGAGGGACAGTTTGACAGTTTGCAAAGAAAGGCTTTTAATTTGTCAGGTTCCTGTCTCTAGCTACAGCTACGGCATCCTATACGGATCTATCCAGGCGAGGGTATATTTCTGCACCGATAAAGAGATCAGGGCTCTGATATCTTCACTGATTTAGGAGCCTCATTACCGTGTGTCCTCTTGCAGGAAGCACCAGCTGTGTGAGGAAATTGAAAGGCCTCTGCAGCTGTGAGATGACAAAATGTGTCAGTTCTGCACCAAAGAAGCACAAAGGATTACTACTGAAAAAGATGGCAAAGAGAGGAGAGCGTTCAGAAAGTGATCGATCAAATGAAATAACTGTTCTGTTAAACTTTCTGAAAGTGCCTCAGAGAGACAGATTGAGGACATGTTCCAGTTCTTCACTATAATGCTGAGCTGGCCTGCTGAAGACAAACTGGGGAAGAAATAAGGCTGTGAATTTTGGCTGCCAAGCTGCTGAAATGTGATGGAGTGTTCTGTTTTAGGAGAACAGTTGTCTGATGGGAGGTGGATGTAGAAGACGAGAGTTTGGATGCTGAGTCCTGTGGTTGGGTCATGGGAATGGATTGTGTTCCTGCTGCTGTTTTTGATGAAATAATATTAATATTAATAATAACTAGAATGGCACTAGACCTCCGACAAGCTGCCCGAGTATGACTCCATGCAGCTTGCGCCATCATCCACGTGTATTTTTGTTTATGTTGAGCTGTACGTGGCGAGTAGTGTAAAACACTTCATTCAAACTGGACAGAAATAAAGTAAAACTCACCTAAACCGTCGCCGTTACTCTTTCCAACAATCACCAAGTGTGCTTTGGTCGAACTCAACTGTAATTTCACCGAGTTTAATGTGAAAAAACGCTGAATCTACAGTTGTCCCCCCTCCCTCTCTGTTCCTCTCTCTGCTGGCAGAAGGAAAGAGGCAGGGTGACGCGTCATGAACGCATGTTTTATACCCTGTGTTTTTTATGTTCTGACTGATCGGAATCCTTCAAAATATTCCTGAATCTGGATCATGATCCGGATCGCCACCAAAATCTAATGGATTGTTCATTGTGCCACATCCCACCCCTTCAAATTCATCGAGGACTTTTGGAGTAATCCTGCTAACGGACAAACAAACCAACAAACCAACAAACCAACAAATCGACAAACCAACAAACCAATGCCGGTGAAAACATAACCTCCTTCCTAAGCCTTCGGCCTTGGCGGAGGAAACAATGTTGTCCTTCATGATGTTGACACGAGAATGCACCATTGCTCAATTCAACACACTAAGGGGTTTTGCTGCTACAGCCTTACTTGGTCTGCTGTTGAATATTCCTTTTTTGCTTAGGAAGGTTCCCAACAGAATGAAATGACCCGGCATGAGTGACGACCGCACCGCAGCCCTCTTGGATGCCTCTATGGTAGATAAAATGTGATAAAGTGCCCTCTATGGTGCCCTTCCAGTGGAGACAACGTGATGAAGTGCCCTCTAGGGTGGCCTTAAAAATGAAATTGACATGAAATATATATCCTTTATGTAACCATGTAAAAACTCATTGAGATTAAAATCCCTTTTCCAAGAGTGACCTGGCCAAGCTGTTCAGCAGAAGTTAAATAGGCTATAGCTTTAAATTAGATTGTCACTATGTTGTGAATCCAGTGATGACAGGGCCAGATGACACAATACAACTGCTTTCCGAGAAAGACACAGTCAATTGAATATCCAACACAAAGTGCTTTCTATACAAAAGAATTCTTTAAAGCAGGTTTAATCAATATTTCTACGTCATGTGTGAAAGGGGTCACTTGTAGTGATGAACCCACAGTGAATTATCACCTAGCTCTGCAGTTCCCCTCAGCTCTTCAGAGCTTTATACTGTAGCATCTTCCAGCTCATTGTTTTGATCTTATGGCCTTTGGTTTGGTGTCACCGGATTTGTGGGGTTGTTTTTGGCCACAGCAGGCAGCTGTTTTCAACGGAAAGGCTATGATAACCCGCTGTACGTTACCTGCCCAGCTCCTGAGGCAAAGTTAGAGACTAGCTGGGGAACATTGTGGAGCATTTAGCAGCTACAGAGCCAGATAGCTCCCTCAAGGGTTTAAGAAGACCCAACACAGAGCTAAAAGGAGGATGACTTGGACCTATGGACATATCCATATCAGCTGAATGCGTGAATAAGCCACTGTACACGTTCACCTGTAAAAGGTGATAATATAGGTGATAATATGTCAGATGTGTTGTGTTTACAGTCTGTTTCTGCTACTCCAAGTGGCCTAGCAGTGTCGCCTTTTCTTTTTAATTGATTGATATTTCTGTAATTTTACTACTACTACATCTGTCTGTATAGTCTACATCTATTGGGATCCATCCTGGAAGAGGGATCCCTCCTCTGCTTTATCCCATTTTTCCCCATTAAAGGACCAATGTGTAGGGTTTAGTGGCGTCTAGTGGTGAGGTTGCACATTGCAACCAACTGCATACCTCTCCTCTCACCCTCCCTTTCGAAGCGCATTGGAGAACTACGGTGGCCTTAATAACAATGATGTTTAGTTTCAGGTGATTATACTCCAATGAAAACATAGTTGCGAAAATTATATTCCATGTCTGCTAATAGATCCCCCAAAATGTTACACACTGGACCTTTAAAGGGTTCTTTGTGTACTTTTCCCTGATCTGAATGTTGACTTGACTTCACATGACTGTCCTACCTTGCACCGTAAAGTACCGCTGTGGCTCATAAGGAACACAATGACAGCAGATAGCAGGCCCACTAGAAGACAAGCGCCCCAGAAAGTCATCACCGCCCTCAACCATCCCTTGAGGAGCCCTCAGAGAGGACGCCGCAGTGCTAGCACATGGTCTTCTCACAGGCACTATTTGCTTAGTGAAAAATCCCTCCTTCCTGATTTGCTCCCCCTCCAGTTCGTCGCAGTCTAAATTTAGCGTGATGAGTATGTCTGGGTAGGCAATGTTGTGCTGAGCGGGGCAAATCAATGTTTCTTTCTCTGCAGCTCAGGAGGAAATGCAGGCTTTTCTGCTTCCAACAACAGCCCCCCTCAACGTGATTGATCGATAGTCACGTTCTCAGTGATGCCGTCTGGATTTCTCTGGCAACAAGTGGATGTGTGTGTAGCTGCCAGTGGCTGTTTGTCAACTGCAAGAGTCAATGTGATTTTCTCTCTAAGTGGGTTTTTTATTGGGACAGGTGGCGATCCAGATGAGATAGCTTAAAAATAGTGTTTGTATGTCGTAGTGCATGTGGCATTTGAATGTTACTTTATCAGTAATTAAAACATCCATCTATCTGACTGATCAGAAACACCTGATCCTTCTATTATTGGGTCAATAGAATGAAAACTGTTTAGTCATAGTAATGTGATAATAAAACTGGAAATTTAACAGTGTTAGTTCGGTGTCCCTGGCTTTAAGATAATAATCAAAATGTTGCACAAGTAATGGAAGGAATAGTTCAACATTTTGGGATGTACTCCCCGTTGCTTTCTTCCAGAGAGTTAGATGAGAAGATTGATGTCACTCTCATATCTGTGCCGTACTGTAAGTACAGAGCAAATACGTTTATCTCCCAAAATATTGAACTATTTCTTTAAAGGAGCAGTGTGTAGGATCTGGCGGTGAGGTTGCAGATTGCAACCAACTAAAGCCTCTCCCATCTGCCAAGTGTGTAGAGGAACTACGGTGGCTGGCGCAAAAACGCAAAAGGCCCTCTCTAGAGCCAGTAGTTGTAATGGTACTTGTCCACACGGTTGTTTTTGGACGCGAGGGATCGTCTTGCTTCCCAGCACTGGACGCTTGATAGGTTGCCACTAGCACAAGGCACCTGATCGGACGAACGCCTTCACTTGTGGGCTGCTGCTCCCAGCTTTCAAACCGGAACCAACATGGCGGCTCGGTTTGGAAACTTTTTTATTGTATATTAGGAAAATAGTTAACCGAAATGTGTTTCTGAAAACTTTGCACCCGATTCAACTGTTATCAGTCCATTAAATTGGTGTTATTAGTCGCTATCAGCACCATAGATGTGGGTCATTAGGGGCCTACTACACCTACTACATTGTAAAAGTGAAAGTGAAACTTAAAAGCAACATGTTGGAGCACAATTGCACAGTTTGAGTCATACTGACATTGTCAGATTCAGTAAATTAAATCCAGATGAAACACATGAAAAAAAGACATTCATTAATTTTGAAGAATTTGACATATTTATTGCCCTCTTTGTACTGCTCTGGAGCCAGATTGGTTTGAATTGTATTTGTCACTCCCTGGTGGTTGTTCTGCGTAGTTTCTCTTTTTGACCCCTGGAAACAAAAAGTGCTTCACTTCCCCTCTACATCTTGCCTGAGGCAGCCACATGTTACTGCCGGCCACAATCTAATGCCATCTTGTCTTTCCCAGTTTATACATGGCATCATCTATAAGTAGCATTGTTTATTAACATAAAAGTGACATGGATACATTGTTATTTGTTTGAACATGTATTGTGCTTAGCCAGGAATGGTTTATTCTTTATTCTTTGTTATTAAGAACAGTAAAAACAGACTTAGCTTGAACTTTGCGTATAGCATAGCTTATTGGTCCTTTATTTATATGTTTGCATTGTGAGATACTGTGCAGTGATGCAGCATTTTCATTTGTATTTCCTTGTTCTTAGTCCACAGTTTTCCACTCACTCCTATTAAACTGCCAAATTAAATACATTCATCAGTCTGTTCCTTGATAGGAGATTGTTTAGCTGTCTGAATAGCTGAGTACACGTTCATAGGAACAACAGTTTGCAAGGACAGAACGGTAAAAAGATTAACCATCATGACAAGCTGTGAAGAAATACATATAGATGAAGACTGGTATTCCATCCCTCGTCCTGAGCACAGTTCAGTCAGTTAGGTTACAAAAAAAACAAAAATCAATATGTACTGTCCTGATAAGACCTTGAGCGTATTTGGCAACGTCTCCCACCTGGACTTTCTCATAACCACAGCAGTGGTCGATGATGGAGAGGTATTAATGAATCTGTAGAAGCTTTACTCTGCATAGCTGTGGAAGCTAATTGTTTGACTGCTTCAGGAGGCAGGTTCTGCCCCTCTCCTTTATCAGCAAGTGTCCTCATTAGTAGGTGCTGATGAGCTTGGCAAGGTCGGGTCGGGACAGTTGCATAAACTGATGTCCAATTAGACTTGCGGCGAGCCAGCTTCTTTGTCCACAACATGTCATTTCAGTGGTTAAAAAAGTACAAGCGGTCTGCTTTACTGTAATTTAAGTAGGAGTCCTTTGTCATTTTGGTACTACATTGGGTTAATTACTGGAAGAAAAATCCAACTTCCACATCAGTGTAAACATGTACAGTAGAACTGATTTTGTGTCATTGTGCATCTTTTGGAATTGCAAGCTACAGCGAACTGACAAGTGTAATCAGTCACCTTGTTAAAGTTATACTTCGCAACAATTTCCTATATAACAATGTGTAGACTGATACAGAAATAATCCCTCTCAATCATCACTTATGCCCCAGTATGTGTGTAGTGGTGTTTGTTTCTGCAGAAACCCTGCAGCCCTCTGCCTGGATTTTCTCTTGTCTTCTTATTTTGCTTTACTCAGGACGCTTCAGGCCGTCTGCACACAGCTTTTAGGCCCCATGTGGGGGTGTAACCTCCAGTCAATAACAGCGTGCAGGGTGTGCAGCCCGTTCAGGTGGTCAAATATCGCCACCTTGTCACGCCCCACGACATCTGATACCAAGGCATAAGCATTACGCTTGGGCCAGACTGCCCGTGTGAGCAGTGTGTGACGGCTGCCTCATTGAACTACTGCGTGTCTCACGCATGTGGCGTCCACACTGGCAGCGTTTCTGTTGCTGTGGCTGCTGCTGCTGCCAACTATTTCTTTCTACATTGAGTTTGCCTTTCATAATGGCCATAAATGCCATTTAATTTATTTTAGACTAATTTGTAAATAATAGTAATAATGCACAATTAAAACCTGCTACTTTATTCATTCATGTAGCCATGCAAGTCACTGCATGTTCTACAACACTGTCTTGTAAATATTTCAGAATAAAAGCCTTGTGTTGACAAATGAATGAATTCTGTCCACAGAAAAAAACAAAAACACTAGAGCGCTTTTATTTTGAAACAGAAGCAGGAAGTGTTGATTTCAAAATAAATCTTTACCTTTTTTCATGTATGTGACATATTCTACAGATGTCTAGACATTGAAGCTGCAGTAATGTTGCTGGTTATGATGTCAATATACTGTCAAACGATCACTTTCCCTGGCTGACACGCAGCCAAAATGCTGAAATAAAAAAACAACAGGTTCCGCAGCTGCCACACGTTCCTGACGTTCCGTGTGTGGCCCGGGCCTTAGGCTATAAATCGATGGGCATAAGTCACCCTTTAGATGCTTTGTGGCCGTATTTGACAGATGAGAATGGATTTGTTACATCGCTGTGAGTTCACCTGTTCCTCAGTCTGTTATGTGCCGCTATCGGTGTGTCAGTTTGACCAAGGCACACACAGGATTTTCTTTTTGAGAGATGGTTAGGGGAGCACTGTTAGCAAACAGCAGAGTCACTACGACTTGCGCTTGGCAGAACACACAAAGCGGTCGCCGGATTCAGCTACATAAAACAATGTTTGTCTGTAAAGCTGTAAATGACAAGATGTGAAGACACATCATTTGCACCTTCACTCTTGCAGAAGGAGGCAATGGAGGTGATCATTAGGGCATCAAATGGGTGCTAAAAAGAGGAAAAAAGGAAATAGTGTTTTTGCCATTCCTGGTAAATATAGATGTTATGACAACCACTGGTATAAGAGCAACCTGTCAGAAAAAGGCTGCAAAGCTGAGTGACCTTGAATAGAAGAAAACTAAACCTTGCTATGAATAATACAGTGTTGTTAATTTAAACCGACAAAATCTATACCGACTGTAATTCCAGTATACCAGAGAAGCCTATCGACAGTTTACATAGATTTAATAATCAAAACTACACGGACAAGCTGCAGACTTAAGGCAGCATGTAATAAAAGCTTTTCTTTGCTTTTACCAAGCAAGCATTGACTGTTGTAGCCATCAATGATGTATGAGGTGCCAAAAATGCACACATGTACTGTAGATGTAAGAGAGAATGACCTCAATCTAACCTATAGAACATGCTGCATGCAGCTACAGCTGAATGTGCTAGCAGCTCGTGTCTTTATGCCTCTGATGAAGAATCATCAAGAATATCATGTGATGTATTATATAGAATGAGATCGTCCATGGACTTTACCATTGCCACATACCATTGCCGCTTCATTCTGATTGGCTGACAGCCAGCGGCTGCTGCCAAGAGTTTGATATGACCCAACAGAAACTGCAGCAGCAGGAGAAGGGATGTGAGGTGAGCTGCAGTTCTGGTAGAAAAAAAAAGTATTACAGTGAGGGAATCCAGGGAGGATTGATGAGAGTCCTTGATGAGGATGGATGAAGATGAATGAGGGCTAGATGAAGCATGACAGAAAGTAAAAGCTTAGATGAACTTGCGGATCATATGAAAAATCACATGTGCAGCCAGGTTCACGCTGAATTTACTCAAAGAGTGAGAAGTTTGTGTTAAAAGCTTCCTTGAAGGGAAGGTTCATAGGCAGTCAGTAAACTATATCAGGATTAAGACAGGAAATTGTATTTTCATAGTTAAGCTTTTGCTTCTTGCTTCTGAACAGCTGAAGCAGCTGAACACTGATCATTGCCAGAGCAAAACATTTCTGCTGAACATATCAAGCCCAATTAATTTAAGCTATAGCTTCTTGAACCCTAGGCCCCTGCTCGAAAATGGCATGCCCACAATTAAGAGTGTCTCTGCAACTACAAGGTCTATTTGAATAATCTTGGTATCATAATAAAGGTAACACTGGTGAGATTGCTGCAGAGGTGTAAGTATCAGTATATATGTTACTGGGACAGAGCAAATAAAGATTCAACACAGTATAAATTAAATATATAATTTCCGCCAAACAAGTGAGTATCTCTTTGGAATGATGATGTAGCAGCCTAGCAAATCATATCACATCTAAAAATTGCCTGTGCACAGACTCATGCTTTATAAAGTGAAGCAGAGCAAAGTTGGAGAGGTTTTAGTAGAGGCATGTTAAGGCGGCATCTTCAAATTGGCCATTTGGATACATTTGGGTACCACCTCTGCCATTTGAAATTTTCTCGGCTCATTTAATTTCATCTTCATGTCACTATAAGTATTAAGTCAATCTAAATACAACTGGTTTTGGCTTTGTTTTGAAAAATCAATCAGTCAGACCTCTATACATGTTCTCATTCAAAAGAAACCATAACCCATTGGTCTATGTGGACAGGTCTGGCCTGTATTGAAGGCCAATACCTTTAGGACGAGTGCAGTACCACAATTAATCCACCATAATGGAGACCATGTTTTCACATGGAAGCCTAAGGATAGGTGGTTCAGTATTGGAGGAAGGATTGCAAAAGCTCCTTCACGTAATGCAAATGAACCGACAGCAAACCGAAACCAAAATGACCCAGAGACATTGGAGTAGCCATTAGCAGCGTTGATATGCCCTTGAACACAACTTTTGATCACAAAACAGTTTGTTTTTTTCTCTTCTTCGGCTGCTACTTCAGTGAGTTTTGGTTGGGTAGAGTGATAAGACTTGGAATCTGTGGAGTCTCAGCTTTCACAATGACATATCGTTTGTCCAGGTAGCATGAAGTTACAAAATCGCTATTACCACAATGCGCGCATGCACCACTAGCGGGATTTGCTGGGTGCCCATTAGCTTGGTGTTAGAATTGTGTTTTGTTAAGGTAAAGATGATATCATGAGCTTTTAGCTGAGCTTCCTCCCGTTATATAGGTGTGCAGGTGCTGGATGAATGGTGTTTTGGTACCGGGGGTGCTCAAATCACAGTCTAGATTTTTAACTCCTGAGATGGTTTTATCAAAAGTGTCAGCCTTGCCATTAGGTGCTCTCTAAAACTGATGTTAAGATTTGGAATGATTTGATAAACAGCTGTGGGCTGAATGCAATCCATGGTTCGAACAGTGTACAAGATTCATTCTGGGGTAGTTGTGTTTAAAGGTGGAATTCCAGGTTGTCCAGTGTGTGTATCAGGGCTGGTGTTAGCTAAATCCAGGCCCGTGAAATTTTGCATGACGGCCCCCTTCCACACTTTTAAAGCTGCATGAATCAATAGTTCTTATATTAAATATTAATAATGGACAAAATGACTAAGTGTAATGGAAAAGGTGTCACTGGTAGAGATGAACCCACAGAGACTTCTCACCCAACTCTGCAGTTCCCCTCAGCTCTACAAAGTGTTTTCACTTCTTTTATTTCATTGTTTTCTTTGTTTTTGTGGGCCTTGAAGCTGCTGAACTTAGTCAGGAGTTGATGGAGACCAAAACAGAGCTGAAAGGAGAGTGAATATTGGACTTACGTTCATCAAGTGGAAAGAAGCACGACTCCAGATAAATGCTAAAGTTGCCTTGTATATACTGGATGTGTAAAAGCGCTGTCAAAGTTAATGCTATAATAACGTGCTAATGCAAATTCGTTTTAACAGCAGTAATTTCTTTAACGCATTAACACAATCAATCTTTTCGAGGTTGAAGCAGGCTCAGTCTTAAAGCTAGTGAAGATACTGGTATCATATGAAGCTAGAAAACCTAAGGAATCCATTGGTACCAGCTTGACGTGAAGGAGGTTAAGTAACGCTCCAAATTTGGCGAGGAAAAACTGGCATGGCCATTTCCAAAGGGGTCCCTTGACCTCTGACCTCAAGATATGTGAATGAAAATGGGTTCTATGGGTACCCACGAGTCTCCCCTTTACAGACACGCCCACTTTATGATAATCACATGCAGTTTGGGGCAAGTCATAGTCAAGCCAGCACACTGACACACTGACAGCTGTTGTTGCCTGTTGGGCTTGTTGTGATTTGAGCATATGTTTGATGCTAAATACCTGTGAGGGTTTCTGGACAATATATGTCATTGTTTTGTGTTTTTAATTTTATTGTGTAATAATTATATACATATATTTGCATATAGCAAGCATATTTGCCCACTCCCATGTTGATAAGAGTATTAAATACTTGACAAATCTCCCTTTAAGGTACATTTTGAACAGATATAAAATTGTGCGATTAATTTGTGATTAATCACAATTAAATATTTTAATGGATTGACAGCCCTAGTCAATAGGTATTACAAACACGATGACATCACATAAATGACATCACTTTAGTGTAGCGTGAGTTGAGCTGTAATGTGTAACATCTGATCTTGTGCTCAGGAAGATACTCACTGACATTCCACCGTATCTACTATGATTCATGTTGGTTGCGTCTTTTCAAATCCTGCATTGTCCCAGTATTGAGTTTCACCAGGCACTCTCCATTAGCTCTGCTTTGGATTCCTTCCAGCAGATCTTTTCTAAAGAAAGTCCCTTAGGTCGGGCCCTGCCGTGCTTCTTCCTCTTCAAATCACATTTTATCTTCCATCCAATAAAGCGCTCGCCTGATGGGCTCAGCCATTACTCTGGAGGTATGGCCGCACAATTGATTTTTCTTCCAAATCACATCAGTCTACCACTGCTTTTCTATTTTATCTCAAAGAATCATTGTTTGATTGATCTTTGAACGTATTTCGACCTGTTTTTAGAGATGTTTGGTCTATGGTATTGTCCCAGTCTTAACAAAGACTATTTTAATCACCTCTGACATTAACTCCTCTACTATTTTGAAAAGGATTAATATTCTAAACATAAAAAATAGATTTGTTTTCACTCCAGTGAAGAGCTACTGACAGAAACAGCCAGTAAATACTCTCACTCTGTCTAATACGAGTTGGCACACAGAGGCAGGTGGATGACAGTGTCAGCTGATGTTACTCCATGTTCCACACTCACAGGTGATTGGATTTCCTGTACACTTTTTTTTTTGCATTCATTCAAGAAAAAATCAGTTCAAATGAACATTTACCTTGACCAGATTTTATCTGCTTGCCTGCCTTCAGTTCCTCTTTCAGGCTGTCTTTCCTATTTACTCACTAATACATGTATTTACTCCTCCTAAGTGAGCTGCAGCTGTTTAAGCAGTTTAGCTTATTTCCACTAATGAAGGCACCACCCAGGTTCTGCAGCTCTAATTCTTCATTCAGTCCCCAACCGCACCCACTTAAGCTTTAGAAATTGATTAGCAGATGGCAATCTGTCTTTATGGTATATTATTGCAGCCATCACCACAGATGAATGTTAAATCTAATATGGAAGAAATGCGGTAGAGGGTTGGTTCGCCTCTAATGGTATCAATGCAGTGCTTTTATTCTGGAGTTGGTTTGGTTTTTTTTAAACCAAAGAAATAGTCCCAATGATAACTGTTGATGGATGTCTGTGGTTTATCCAGATGGACATTTTTCTTAAAGACATGATGCTGTTCAGTTATTACTGTAAAATGTTATTTTGAATGTCCATTCATCTCCAATGTCAACCCCGTCTCACGGGAAGGCGTATAAATAGCACGACATTAGAAGGACATTCTGTGTCATGAGGACGCATTTTAGGCTTTCCGAGTGTAATTTGTGCTATTTTTCACTTGTATTTGTACGCCACGCAACAAAACTACGGAAATGTCCGCAGTTAGGTTCAGTCAACAAAACCACTTAGTTAGGTTAAGGAAAAACATCATGGTTGAACTTACAATAAGTACATAAGCTAAGTAAAATACGTACGGAAACAGCGTAACATTACTATGAAAAACACGTCACAAATGGTGATGTGAGGTTTCCTTTTGGGTGAACTGACCCTTTAAGATACAGTTTTTCAAATCAGTACTTTTTCTTAAAGATATTGCAGAATCAGTTTGTAATTTAGTTTTTCCAATATCTGTGGATAGGGATTTTTTTTAATGAAATTGTTCCATTCATGGAAAATTAAGACATAAGTAGACAGGTAGATAGTTTTATTCTATGATGTAAAATTTGTTGTGAATTTTTAAGTTTGTCTTTAAAAAAGACGGTTTAAAAAGGCGGTTGCTAACAAGTGGCTAAATGGGACTACTAAACGCCATCACTCCAACTTGTCCGCCTTTACAGCCTCGCTGTGTATACTTGCGCTCATGCGACCGGGGTGTAGTTTGTTAATAATGTTAGCTTTTTATTTCTGCGGATTGCATTCACACTTCAAAAATCATAAAAGTGGTGTTTCATTTGTAGAGATTAATTTACGGAACAAACCGTGTAGATATGATAAATGTTTGCCACAGAGCTTATTTTCTGCAATAATCCAAAACCCAATGGAACTATCTCATTGGCTGTTTAACGAGGGGAATTTGTGCGATTAGAACTTCTGGGTTGGCACATACAAATACGTCATCCTTGCACCACTCTATTACAGTCCTGCAACAGCCACAGATACCAGTTTTTTTCTCGTTTTTTTTTGTCAGAGCGTTTGATTTATTGATTGCTTTTGGGATGTAATGAGAATTTAAACTAATATAACAAAAACTGTTTCTAAAATCTATAACCCTACCTTTATCTGGCAGTAAACTGAGCCCCTCAGAAACCTTTCACTGACATCACAGATGCTATAACCTGTCTTAATCACTGTTGAACTTCCTCTATCTAAAACATGATTTGACAAATGGAACAGTGTGACCTGGAATAAAAAAGCAATAACTGTTTTTGTGCTCTTATCTCTTTCAGCTTCCTCTTGGTCTTCTCCTGTCTCATACTTTCAGTCTTTGCCACCATCAGAGAGTTCAAAAACAGCTCAGAGAGTGCCTTGTACATCCTGGTAGGTATCATTTCATTTGCTGTAAACCTGTACTCCATATACCTTCATGTCACAGGGTTAACGCCACCATTTTGGTTTGTTCCACAGGAAATTGTGACCATCGTGGTGTTTGGAGTGGAGTACATTGTGAGGATATGGGCTGCTGGCTGCTGCTGTCGATACAGAGGATGGAGAGGGAGGTTAAAATTCGCCAGAAAGCCTTTCTGTGTCATAGGTGAGAAAAATGGGTCGGCTTTGCCGGCTGTTATTTCTCTCACTTTGCTCTCTCAGAAGATAACAACTCAGACTGTACGGTGTTATTCCATGCTGGAGGATATGATAACCATCTTTGTTATGCTTTCTTGTGATTTTCAGCACATCCGTTGCCTTGAGGTTATGTTAAAGACGAGGTGAAACGAAATTTGTAGCCATAGAAACCTCAATGAAAATTCAACACTTTTAAGTTGCCCCTAAGTACATAGAACAACTTTTGAATTACAAGAAAATTGCCCCTCATTGTACACAGTAAAGTGTTGTTACTCCAGTCTGATTTGATCAAGGATATACTATCTCTGGCTTCCCAGCATGTGTAGAGTTCTATGATTGTGTTTCGCTCTCTCGCTCTCTCTCTCTATCTCTAGACATCATGGTGCTGATAGCCTCAGTATCTGTCCTGGCAGCCGGATCTCAGGGCAATGTTTTTGCAACCTCGGCCATCAGGAGTCTGAGATTCCTGCAGATCCTACGCATGCTGCGTATGGACCGTCGCGGAGGCACCTGGAAGCTGCTCGGATCTGTAGTTTACGCCCACAGCAAGGTGACATCATGTCGTTGTTTTTCTGTGGAGGTTCACGAGGAGTTAACCGCACCTTTCTCAATGTTGTGATCAGAGGGTTGGTATTATTAGCCAGCCATACGTGGTGTTTAAAGTCATATCTGATGCTGCAAGTCAAATTAACCTCATTGAAACTACACTGGCAATGAAGTCACAGGTTTTTCAACCAAAAGATTGAAATGAAATTAGTTATCATGCTTTACATAATAAGACCTGACATGATAAATAATGTTGTAATTACAATCTAAGAAGAGTACCATCCTATACTGCCTCCTCTTTGATTTATGTCCACTTCCATTTTTGGGAGAATAATTAAATTAAAATCAAATCAAACCCCCAGTGGGATGTCCTTGGGTGGCAACAAAAAAATGATGCACTGTGACTTCTTCATCAAGCTGCCAATACATCATGTCACAACATTCCTCTTCTTTAGCACCATTCTCTTGAACCATACCATCACCCACATGTAACCACTGGATACATGTTGATAGCCTATGGCCACAAGAAGAGCTGAATTGTTAAGCTATGTTCACACTACTAGAGACAAAAGCAACAAAATGGCTAAGCGTGGCCAGCTACCTTGTCGCCGAGTCGCCGCTGAAGGGTTGCGCAAGCGCTCCTTGAAGTAGTCATGTCGTTAAATAGTTCTGAGAACTGGCTAACGCCATTTTTTTAGATGGAACGGAACAGGGTGAAACTAAAACCAATGATTGGTTGACGCTTCACCGCGTCATCGGAGGGGTCGCTGACAAAAAGGTGAGACCAGCTCAGCTTCACACCCACCACGAACAACAAGTGTTGGGCGCAGTGGGCTACCTCCGGGTCTGAAAAGTGAAGCCAATGCGGAAGTGCCTTAAACTTGCATTCTTTCTAACAGCCAGCAGGGGGCGACTCCTCTGGTTGCAAAAAGAAGTCTGATTGTATAGAAGTCTATGAGAAAATGACCCTACTTCTCACTTGATTTATTACCTCAGTAAACATTGTAAACATGAGCTTATGGTCTCAATCGCTAGTTTCAAGTCTTCAATACAGCATGATGTTCATTTAGTAAATTATGGTCCCATTTAGAGGCTACCTTAAGATTGATAGGTGGCTACTATGGCATTGTCTGGTGCGGAAGTTGTCTGCATTTTCATCTTACAACTTTAACCCTTTAACAGTGTGTTTTTAGCAAGAGAACTGGATACAGAGTTGGAGGTGGGCTACCGTTCATTCCTATGAAAGTCACTCTGTGGCCAAAATGGCTCGACTGACGAGTGATAAATTGCCCGGATCTTCCGCATCCATTGGGCCCATAGAGCAGGCGTTTCCTTTAATCCCGCCTCCCAGCCCTCGGTCCAGCCTCGGTCTGGGGCTCATTCACATGAACAGGGAAAGGAAAATAACTCTGGATTCGGCTATTATTATTATATTCGGCAACTTTTAGGACCTAATGATTTAAATAAGGGCTAATCAAGTGTTCGCACCGGGAAGTTGATTCACCTAAAAAAAAATGATGGACGTCTCTTTCCCAATCTATTGGAAAAAAGTCTTTTAGGGCCCAATGACATCACGTGACGGACACGGAAGCTGTAATTCCACCATTTGACCACTATGTAAAATTTCCTTCAAAGTCCGGGGGGGGCTTGGTTTTTCAGTTCATCAAAGTTAATTGTAACATTTTGGTCGCTTAGAAATGTCTGTGTTTGTTTTTTCTTAGCTCCACCCTCTGGTGTCACTAGTTATAAAAAGCCAAGATGGCGACAAACAAAAACCAAGATGGTTATGGCCAAAATGCCGAACTCAAGCCTGCAAACCGACAGTCCACAAACCAATGGGTGACGTCACATTAACCACATCCACATCTGATATACAGTCTGTGGTCGGGCGGTAGTTTGTAGCTTTGTGTCGCCGGCTTCCATTGAAAATGACTTGTAGCCAGTTGCTGTGTCGCTCATGGTGTGAACACTGCATAAATCAACAAGATGATCAGGTACAAACATAGGGTAACAGGTTTTAAAGTTTAAATCTAAGTCTGAGTCACCAGTATTCAACCATGGGAGTTGAAACTAGAAGTGCTTTATTTTCCACTGTGCGTCATCAGTGACGCACTGTTTCCAGTCGTGTCTCTTCCAAATAATTCTGTCATGGTGAGGAGACATATTTCTTTCAGTTTTGTTTTAATGAGCTTTGAAATACAATATTAGCTTGCACTAATAAGCTATGGACACTGCGCAACTGTGTGTGTGTTTGTGTGTAATGTGATGAGAGGGGAGAGGGTGGGTGTGTAGCTTGTGTCGAGGGAAATAAAGACGTTTATGAAGTGCTTCGCCACAGTGGGCATGCGACTCATGTAATCATGTCCAATATTATTACAGACTACAGGCTGTTTGTTTACAGGGGTTACATCACCGCTTTGCAAGGCATCATCGATGGCACTTTATTACTTCAGGTTCCCTGACGCTCATTGTATTGGTTCTCCATGTAGGAGCTGATCACAGCGTGGTACATCGGCTTCCTGTGTCTCATCCTCGCTTCATTCCTGGTCTACTCTGTAGAAAAGGAGACAAACAAGGAGTTTGAGACCTATGCTGATGCTCTTTGGTGGGGACTGGTAAGACAAGGGTTTACAGTATCCACATTATTGTTTTGAATACTAATTTTATTTCCAGTTTCCCCCCTGCTTCTGTTACAAAATATCTACAACCTGCATCACACCACTCAAATCGAGTTGTGACTTTTAACTGATCTTTTCACCAGATCACTCTCACCACCATTGGTTATGGTGATAAGGTTCCCAAGACCTGGAATGGACGTTTGCTGGCAGCCACATTCAGCATGCTCGGGGTGGCCTTCTTTGCACTTCCTGCTGTAAGTACGAGGGGCTCGTCAGGGATACATTGAACCCAGTGTTGTTGGCATAAGAGTACGCTTAAAGTGCTGATTGAGCCTCGTTTCTGTTCATTAAGTCTCTTTCCATCATGGTGTTAAGTGCTAATCCATGTTACTGCTTTGCATCTACCTAAGAAAGAGTGTGTCCAGTTCTGTCATATATTCTTGGTTTTTCCATCACTTTATATGAATGAAAGACCCACCAGACAGTGTTTGGACAAGCACGTGTAAAGACGAATTGATGAATTGAATATACCTAGTTTGGATATATTGATCATTGTTCTATGCTCGAGAGTAGCGCATTCATGCCAATTTATATTAACCATGGCAAATTATTATACCCCTGTGACAACGTAGTCGGGGTATGAAGCGCACCGCGTGTCCGATCCATTTCCGGAGCAGAACTCGGAAACTATTTAACTTACGAACTTCAAATTTGGTATGATGGTTGACAGTGTGGTCTAGTTGTGCCTTTTGGGGGTTAGAAGTCCAGGATGGCCCAACATTTTTATAATTTTTGCTACAAACTGTAATTTTTTCGACTTTTATTTCGTTTCCAGAGCAGAGCTCTGAAACTATTTAACTTAGGAACTTCAAATTTGCTATGATGGTTGACAGTGTAGTCTAGTTGTGGCTTTTGGGGATTAGAAGTCCAGGGTGTCCAAAATTTCAAAAATGTTGGGCACCCTGGACTAGCCTGGACTAGCCTTACTTTAGTAGGGGTCAAGCAGTGAGTGGGGGTATGTGAGCCATGCTCACTTTTACCTTGTTTCTTTAAAGCTGCCCGAATCAATATTACCTCCATATATCTATGCAGCATTTTACCATCTTTCAGCTCATTGTTTTAGTTTTACGGCCTACAACTTTGTTCACTTTCACCGCTCTCATCACTGCTGTTTCCTGCAGGCAGCTCAGATAAACCCACTGTAGACAAGTTAGCAGCTACTGCAGCTGGTGAACATAGTGGAGCATCCTGCAGCTAAAGGACCACATATTTCCCTCAGGATTTCATAAAGATAAAAAAGCAGAACTAAAATAAGGGTGAATATTGGACTTACATTCATCAGGTCACCAAAAACACGACTGCAAGTGCTAATGCAAATGCTAATGGTGCTCCTTGTCTGCTGGATGTGTAAATAGGCAACTGTTGGAGTGTGTTGCAGTGCCCGTTTGGGGCGTGGCCGTTCGGAGCGTGTGCCCGTTCGGAGCGTGTGCCCATTCAGAACGGGCCATTGCTTTGCTCCCGAAGTGCTGCTTGCAGTGTTCTCGAAAACCGCTCATCGCTCGATGACTCCAGGGAAGTGAAGAAGAGTTTGGTTGTAACGTTAGTATGTCCAGCATCCACAACTGCAGTCAATGACTGCAATAAAAGCCCACTGCAGATGACATGGCCGAAGCCCTGAAGCCCTGTCCCTGCTGCTGTAAAGTGCGCTATTGCTTGTTTATTCAGAGGTTATTAATATTGAATGCAAGTCGAAATTGCACCAACTTCGACACACGATGCACGTCTTTGGGTCCCCATCAATGCACCCACCAAGTGTGAGGTAGATTGGATGAACGGTTCTCGAGACATGCAAAGGAAACACACACACACACATACAGATAGAGATTCCTTGGTTTATAGTTAGATATCAACTATATAAGGTAATATGTCAGTGTTGAGTTCACAGCTTGCTGCGCTGCTGCTAAGTGACCAAAAATAAATAAATAATAATAATAATGAATGCTGCTTTAAAATGTGAGACGTACATATTTTTTTTAACAAATAAACCAGTGAAGAATGACAATGAAGTTATTACATGTAATATGTGTGTTTTTTGGTCCTTACATTTCTAATCAGCAACTGCTCAGTAAATAAGTACAGCAGTAATAAACCTTTTTTTCCCAGCAGACATTTTGAGTTGTCCTAGCAGGGAAAGCACAGGTGGAACCAATAACATTAAGGATCATACGGCATACACAATGCCAGGGCCCTGGACCTGGAGCACCTCAACAGAATGCAGCCATTGTTAATGTCATTAATTACTCCTTTGCTTCTCTTCTTATGAAATGTCTGCTGTGATATATTGGAAAAGGATGTGCAGTACTTTATATGATAATGTGCACCCCAGCCACCTAATAACTTTTCAGTCTTTTATGATCCTACTCTAGTCACTCAGAAACAGAAAGCACTCTAAGTGAGCCAGCATGTTACATTACAGTTGTACTCTGTGGTACTTAGACTGTAGAAGTAAGCTAAAAGCTTCCTCTGAATCCACAAAAACTCTGCTCATTTTCCCCTTTACATTCAGCTCTACTCGCATGATGTTAAAATTCCAGTCACTGTGTAATTGATGTTTCTCAGGTGAAACGCTGAAGATATCAGACACAGCAGTGCTTTGAGGGAGCAGCTAAGACACACACACATAACAGTGGATTGCTGTATCAGCACTCTGTTAACAGAAAACAGTCACTGCTTTTGCCACTTTTAGCATTTTCTATCACATTTCTATTACCTTGAGGCTTTGTAGACATGTTGAATTCTGTGATATTGTGTATTTACTAGATCTTTATTGTTGGATTTGCTCACTGGTCTCTGTTGTGGAAGGGTTCTACAAGGTGTTGAAGGAATTGTTGCAATGCCAGCTCCTGGCCAGTAGAGGTCAATAAAGGTAACTGATCACTTTATGGGCTCTCTGTGTCACACTGAACCTGTACAGGGCATCCTGGGGTCTGGCTTTGCCCTCAAAGTGCAAGAGCAACACAGGCAGAAACATTTTGAGAAGAGACGTAATCCTGCAGCAGGCCTCATCCAGGTATATGAAACCACCCAATTAGATTGTTATCAGGCCATCAAATAGGCGTTATCAGTCGCTATAAGCACCATAGATGTGGGTCATTAGGGGCCTACTACACCTACTACGTTGTAAAAGTGAAAGTGAAACTTAAAAGCAACACATAAAACTGAATGAAACATCAAGTTTTGAACAGAAACAAAAAGATTTCTTTAGGTTTAGATAACAATACTACAACTTTAGGTTAAGGCACTAAAACTACAACTTCTTTAGGGTTAGACAACAAAACTACAACTTCTTTGGTTTAGGCAATACAACTACAACTTCTTTAGGTTTAGGCAATAAAACTACAACTTCTTTAAGTTTAGGCAATAAAACTACAACTTCTGTAGGTTAAGGCAACACAACTACAACTTCTTTAGGTTTAGGCAAAAAAACTATGACTTCTTTAGGTTAAGGCAACAAAACTACAATTTTAGGTTTAGACAACAAAACTATACATCTTCTTTAGGTTCAGGCAACGAAACTATAAAACTTCTTTAGGTTTAGACAACAAAACTACAACCTTTTTAGGTTTAGGCAATAAAACTACAACTTCTTTAAGTTTAGGCAATAAAACTATGACTTGTTTAGGTTTAGGCAACAACACTACAACTTCTTTAGGTTTAGGCAACAAAACTACAACTTCTTTAGGTTTAGGCAACAAAATTACAACTTTTAGGCAAAAAAAACACTTAGTTAAGTTTAGGGAAAAACATTGTGTTTTGGGCTAAAATAACTACGAACACAAAGACAATTACACATTGTTGGTTTCACACGCGACGCAAACTCCAGTCTCTGCCCTGTGTTTTGTGCCCCATCCATCGTCGCAAATGACTAATTACTGCTAATAATAATAATTACTACGGTTGCTAGAGGTCGCTGTCGTATTCTTTTATACCTTCTTATGGTGATCTATCATATGAATAGATGATAAAACCTACTAGTGGGTGTAGTAGGCCCATGTTGACCCACATCTATGGGGCTTATAGCAACTTGTAACGCCTATTTAATATTCTGACAACAGTTTAATCGGACATAACACTATGTACAGATTTATCAAACAGAAATTGTCTCTTTTTTATAACAAAAAGTTAAAACTACTTTCTTATTTCTCCATCCAGGCTGCTTGGAGGTTTCATGCTACCAACCTTTCCCGTACAGATCTGCTGTACACTTGGGATTTTTATGAGCAGACTGTAGCTGTCCCAATGTACAGGTACGTGATGAAGCTGTCTGAATAGTGCTGTACATTATTCAGCATTTTCAATAAGTACAACTGTTTCCCTATATCACATTCTGCCATCGCTCTTAAAACTGGGAAGCTGAACCTACAGAATATCCTCGTCTTATTGTTGAATCAGATACTACCGTCTGTTGAGGAGAATCACACACTGGTGTGACTTTTCACTTTCTGCTTTCATAAGGGTAATTTTACAGTGGATGAGGCTGGTGTCTTGGCAGTGACACCAGCACCTCTTTGAAATGCTGTTCAAAAGACAAACACTGCCAGTGGCTACTTTGTAAAATTAACCACTTATTTTGCCATCCAACTGTATGAATCAGCAAATATAAGCTGACTTTCACAGAACAGATTTTTTTTCCCCCCTTTATTCGTCCAGAAGTAGAAGATCATTGCTGTCTGTTCTATTTGGAAATGGCTTCCTGTTTGGTTTCATTCCAGTACTAATTTGAGGTGAAAGGGTGATGACCAGCCGAATAGATAACTGCCAAACTAAATGGAATTAGCTTTAAAGAGCCTGATGGCGAGATTTAACCTTCCAACACTGAAAGTGGCTTGACAGAAATGCTCTTTATCTTTTCCCAGACTCATTCCACCTCTGAATCAGCTGGACCTGCTGAGGAATCTGAAGGGCAAGTCATTCAGGTATGAACATGATGATTATCTCATGATGGATCAAGGATGTAGAGATGCTGATAATGGGGATACTAGTGCTGATGATAATGATTAACAGTGAAGCAATAATCTTGTAATAGAAAAGACAAATTTGAAAAAAGAAAAAGAATTTACAGTCGATGTTAAAGCTACACTAGTCACTAAGATCATATTAAAGGACCAGTCTTCAATTAGGGGGATCTATTGTGCAGAAATGGAATATAATATTAATAAGTATGTTTTCTTTAGTGTATAAACCACCTGATAATAACAATCGTGTCTTCGTTAGTTTAGAATGAGCCGTTTATATCTACATAGGAAGCGGGTCCCCTCTCCACAGAGCCCTACATGTTGCACCGCCATGTTTCTACAGAAGCCCAGAACGGACAAACCACACTCTGTTAACTTTTCCTGCTTGGGCCGTAGTCGATAAAGTACTCGCTCCTGTCTTTACCGCTGCTCGCCACCATAGCTCTCCATCGCTGCATCCTGTGCTTAGCGCCACCCATATATATATATATATATATATATATATATATATATAGCGATGTTGAGTGTAACACATCACCGACACTGTGTAACAGTTTGGTGTCTTCTCTCCTCACAGGAAGGAGTCTCAAACAGAAACCTCTCTCAGGTCTGTGATCTGATGACTTTTTATCTCTCTTCACATCCCTTTGGCTTCTCTTCAAATCTGCTCTTAGCTGCTGCTGAGGCACTCTTCTTGGGGGAGTGTGTGTGTACAGTGTATCTGTGTGTGTGTGTGTGTGTATGTGTGTGTGTGTTGGGAGTTATTGTAAGTCCTGCGTGTCAGATATGGATGAAGCGCCTCCTTCAAGAACGGTCATGCTGCATTTGCTCACATGGTGCTCGAAGATCAGACTCACTTTGGCCTCTGATACTCTAGCTTTCAGCATTGCCTCGGGAAAAAGTGATTTTTAACACTTTAACAGCCTTGCTTGAGTTTGATCACATTGTTTTTGACTAAAGAAACAAGTGTAATTATTGACAATGTAGTAACACTTTATCATAACTTTATAACCATTTGCATATTTAGTGTTTAAACTATGATGTAAAAAAAAATCAGCCCCCTAAAACATCATTAGAAAGATACTAGCCGGGATTTGAATTCATTCATAATAAAAGAAGTGTTGCAAAGGAATTATGAATTATAGTTACGATAAAGTGTTAATGGCATCACAGTATGGCACACACTGCTGTTTTTCTGACTGTATCCACTGCCACTATATCTTTTTGTGTCTCCTCTACTCCAGTAATGAAAGTGCACAAAAAGACAGACTTTGCGGGTGCTGTCCGAGAACTATTAGGTATAGTTGCTGCACAGATACTAACAAGTCTGCACTGCAAGTCTGTGTGCTCTTTCCATTCCTACCTTTTCTCCTCTCCCTCTTTAAACAAGTACAATTAGTTACTGGGGAACGAATGAGGAACTGCTAGTGAACCGTTAGTTAATGAGTAACTTCTAATCACATTTTATAGAGAGTAGCTAATGATGATAAAACGAGCGAGGAACGAATCAGAGATGACTTGATAATTGATGAATTGTTTATGAGTTCTTCTCTAATAATTCCTAATGGAGGACTATATAGTAGAAAATGATGAGCTACTAAAAAAACAGACTGGGAGATCCTTTATTTAGGAATTATTAAATAATGATTAGTTCATGAATATATGTGACTTGATCATACTGACCACTTTTATGAGTCGTTCCTGATTAACTCTGAATCAGCTGCTGAGCGGCACAAAACTAGTAATGACTCATAAATTAATTACTGATTACTTGAACATTAGTTACTGTTACCAAAGTAAAGTGAGACATAATACTGAATAGTTACTGAGGATTCCTCATTACTTCCTCATTTTCTAATTATTACTTACCCTTTTTGTGTCCCTCCCCAAGTAAAGTGAGACCTAATACATAGTAGTTACTGAGGAATTCCTTATTACTTCATCATTATCTTACGATTATGTACCCATTTTGCATTCCCTCACAAGTAAAGTGAGACATAATACTGAGTAGTCACTGAGGAGTCCATCATTGCTTCATCATTTTCTAACGGTTACGTTAAATTTTGTGTCACTTCAAGTAAAGTGAGACATAATGCAGAATAGTTATTGAGTAGTTCCTCATTACTTCATCAGTATCTTACGATTACGTACCATTTTTGTGTCCCCCAAAGTAAAGTGAGACATAACACTGAATAGTTACTGAGGAGTCCCTCAAAGCGTTACTGAACTTTAAAGAAAAAAAAAAGAATTTCACTTAGTGAACAACAGAATCTGACTTTTCTTTCTGTAATATAGTACAGTTCTGTCAAAGATGTCTACATGAAAGACTTTATCTGCACTCACCTTTTACTTTTTTCTCTGGAAAAACAAAAAAATGCAGATATATATCCTTGTTTACCGCACTGTCGCCGTTGATTTATGGTTTCTGTTTAGTAATGTCTTTATGCAGTTGATTTGCTTGCTGCCTTTTTTTTCCCTAATCAGCACTTCTGTTCAGCAGGCAAGGTGCATATTGCTGAGCACCTAACAATGCGTTTCCTTTGACCAATTCCCGTGTAGCAGGCGGAGCGTACAGTACGATGGTGAATTATTTTGCATGATTTGTGTTCACTTTTTGCAGCTCTTCCTTTTTGAGACGTGCAGTGTCACTTTGCTTCCCATGCATGCTTGCTTGTAGCTTCCCGCTGCTTGCCTGACCCACTGAATGCTCAACTATGTTCGTACGTGGCCGTGGCGTTTCTGCTGAGGTAAGCTTTATTATCACATCAGTGCATCCCAAGATTACAATTAAACCAACAAAGCAGCAGGATAAAGATATTTAGTCACAGCTAGTTAGTTGTGTGCTTTAATTGAACGATGCTGTAAAACAAACCGTTAAGTTGGTTACATTTCCCTTCTCGTTACCCGCTCTCGGTAGTCGGAAGGCCAGCCTGAAGGACAAGGTGTTCCCCAGTCCCTCCAAGGGGAAAGCCCAGTCTCCAGGGCCAGAGGACGGGGCTGAGGCGAGTCCCAGCAAAGTGGCCAAGAGCTGGAGCTTCACTGAGAAGAACCGAGGGCCAAAGCATGCCTTCAGGGTCCGGGGCAGCGCCTCACGCCAGAATTCAGAGGGTGAGGGATCCACACAGTACACAATAATCAGTGTTAGAAGGATAGTACCACTATCACTGCTTTTGTTTGAGGAACAGGCTATTGCCAATTGTTCATTGTAAAATAAATAATGTATTTGCTCTACAATTTTTAATGTTAGGTAGGAAGTCTCTGAAACGGCGTTTAAACCTTCATGAAACACGTAAACAGTTTGCAGCTGTTTAAAGGAATAGCTCGACAATTTGGGAACTATGCTTATTTACTTTCTTGCTGCGATGAAAGGATGGATGGATAGATACGTAGGTAGGTAGATACGTACTTAGGTAGGTAGTTAGATATAGATAGGTAGATACGTAGATAGATAGCTAGATAGATAAATATATACGTAGGTAGGTAGGTAGGTAGATAGATACGTAGGTAGATAGATAGATAGACAGATAGATAGATAGATACGTAGGTAGATAGATAGATACGTAGGTA